>JAUJYU010000467.1:0-13197 GCA_033995675.1 Nothrus silvestris
GTGTAATTTATTTTTTTGAGGTGTAAAATTACTTAAAATATTTCATACAGGTAAAACGAACATACAATAAAAATACGAATTAACTTTGTCAATTATTTTTATGTAATTTTAATCATATAAATAAGACTATTTAGGAATTAATTTAAAGTCTTTTTTGAATATGTTTGCAGTTTTGCAAAATCAATACAATAACTTAGATATCTTTGTGCTCGGTAAGTGCTCGGTGCCCGATCACGAGCACTTGCTCGAGCACAATTTTTTCTCTGAGCACGAGCACCGACCACAAAAATTTTGCCGAGCATGAGCACCGAGTACGTCATCACTAGTAATAGTTAATGAAATTAAAATTACTAAATGAAATATTTATCAACTTTGTATCTTTGTAACTTAAATTAAAAAAGGCATGTGTTTGATTTGTATCCAGTCGAATATAGTGTTAGTAAATTTTTCTTTATTATTTTAAAAACAGGAAAATTACAGCTTAAATAAAATGATAAACTTGTGTATTTTCCAAACTTTACGGATTACTAAACGCACAGCGCTCGGGCACCTCAAAAAAGGAGCGCAGAGAGTTTATTTATCACTTTTTAATATACATTAGCTCATCATATATTTATCAATTGACTGCCTTAAAGGAAATGATTGAATCGCATCACATGAGAAATTCTTCTATAATAAAGTGGATGCGATCCCTTATTTTTCAAAGTTTATTTAGTAAACTTATTGTAATTTATTAAACTAATCTTCTAAAATCATATTTTTATACCAAAAAAATACAAGTTTAGTAGTATTTTTTCATTCACCTTATAAATATTTTATACGGTATTAACATCTTTATAGAGTTATGTTATTGACAGTAATATTTGCTGAACGAACTTTTGGCAATAATCCACTCCAACTCTATATTAAATGTATGTATGAATTTAGTATAGTGTTGAATAAATCATTTGTTGAGATACATCTAAATATTTCGCATTTATTGCTATTTCTTTAATAATAATGTGAAATATGAAAAATCATTCATAATATTTCTTTAATGAAACTTTAGATAAGTTTATTACTTGACTGCTATGATCAGAGTCCGGATAAAACGAAAGTCAAGTTTGTATTCTCATTTTACCAATAATTTCATTTCAATATACTATGATTGAAACTGTTGATAAAATAAAGTTTAAGTAATCTTAGAGATTAATCGTACTATTAATACCATAATTCTATTAAGTTTAACTAATGAAGTTAGTAATGATTTTTTAGTTATCTAACAATACAACTTCTATTTATCCTAAAGATTGTAATTTAGAGATATATTTAGAATATTTTAAAGAACTTTATTCTCAACATTTTGTTGAGAATATGATTAAACAGATTTAATACTAAAGTAAAATGCAAGCAAAATATTATAGATTTAAAATTAATTACAAATATAATCATTTCTGATAGTCTTTAGAGATTACGGATTTCATGAGAGAATGAGTCGAAAAAAATATTTAAAATAAACTCAAAAGAGCTCATTATTAAAGTTATCTATGAATGGATTTATCAGAGCGTTTGCAATAAAGTAATAATAAGAAGAGGCAAAGCATATTCAATTGATACTTTCCGGGGTTGTTAACGTTGTAGGAATAGCTGAAATGAGCATAATATGATGCTTACGTGTAATACTAATACTACTCTACAAAATAGTCAAATCATGGATGAGGATCATAGATAAATAGTCTGTATATAGAGTATGTTGTACTTTAGTAGATAGTTTCCGTTTATTTCCTACACACATATCCTGCTTTTAACGAGAAACTTTTTCTCCACTTCAATAATAATTTATTGTATTCACGTTCTATTTTCTCTATTATTATCACTACAGCTCGTCTTCATTAATATAACTAAATGTTAGGTTTAGCTCATTTTAAAATACAATCATATTTTCTGCAATTACAATTTAAGCAATTATTACAATAGACATTAACATTTCATCCTTCTATTGTATATGTTTTTAGGCCAAATAAAGTCATTTATAAACTTGAAATTTTATTTAAAAGTGTGTTTAAAACTTTTCTTAAGTGTTTACAGTAATGATGTTTTATAACTTTTGAATACCATCTCATGACATGTCATGTATTCAACGCATTTTTGTAAAATAAAATTATTATTATTATTGAAATCTTTCATTTTATAATCAAACACATTTCGAAAGTGATCAACATTTTAAATTCCACATATTTTTTTATCACAAATGATTATATTTCAGACGAACAAACAATATAATGAGAGTCAATAAAGTTTTGATTTTATTATTACAGGAAATTTAGTCTATCATGACTTGATTGCGTGCAATCATTATCAATAAAATCCATTATTTTAATGTATTTTCTATTAAAACAATAAGTATAATCATTATTCCCAATATGTAATCAAATGAATTGTATTGACATAAACTAAAAGTATCTCTAACTAACGTAAGTTTAACTTTGTTTTTGATTAATCAGTTTCGAAGTTGTAAATAAAAGAAAAAGGTTTTCATCCGGTGATGGCTTATCGGCATTGTTGCCGATGGCGTACAGGAAAACTAGATTCGAAGGCGAAGCACGACTTACAGAGTAAATGAGAGAAAGAGCAATTGGTAACTTAACTCAAATGTTATATAAGTAATGGTTAGAGGCAGCTCAACACAAACAACTAACTAGGCTTTAGTAAAGCTTTGCTGCACAACATATACAGACTGTATAGAGAAATTCTGTATATTGTATACACAGATATAGAAAATTACACTTTATATACACTTTGCCAATCTTTAGCACAACACCACTAGATCACAAATCACCTATAGCTTACTTTGTTAAGGCCTCATTTCTACATTTACTTTTTATTGGCTCAATAACTCAATTCAGCTAAAGTGAACATCATTTCTTCCAAAGTGCCAAAAGCGCGCTTTGCCGACGACTACATAAAAGGCATTGCTTTGAATTTCAATAAAATGACGAGAGAGAGAGAGAGAGAGAGAGAGAGAGAGAGAGAGAGAGAGAGAGAGAGAGAGAGAGAGAGAGAGAGAGCACTGCATTAAAATGCTTGAGAGCTAAAAACTACATAATACTTAATATAACTATTATAACTATAGGTGTTATCCGAGTGTCATTGGTATTACGAATAGTGAGCAAATAAAGTTATCGATGCATATGAGCTGTTCTATTAGGACTAAAATGAGTTCATTGTGATATATAATGCATTGAATAGATTTATGTCCAAATGAAAAAGTTTACATATGCTTCTCTCTCTCTCTCCTCTCTCGCATTAAAGATATTGTTGAGGAACGCCTTGATATGAAGCAAACAAATTGAAAGAAAAAAATTTCACTCTCTTTTTGCCCCTGAGGGCAGACGTTGAATGAAAAGGAATCATATAGTGTTATAGTGTTTTATATGCGAAGCAATTTCTCTTCAACTTTTGTCAAAAATTGCTTTGGGAGTTGTGCGCTATGTGTGAGATCTGTTCGCTTAAATAATGTAAAGTGGCCTCAAATATAAGTTGAATTTCACCAAAAATAAGACTTTCCGAAAGAGACCAATAATAGTATGCAAATAGGTATTAGAAATGTTTTCTGTCAGTTTGAAATAGATATTTGCGTTTATGTTCGGATACTTTCAAAAGTCTATATAGAAAACAAAATTGATTTTTAGTCTAAAATAAAACTGATTTTACTTCTATGTGATAGAATTGGAAACTTTTGTCCATTAGTCAAATAAGGTTACGAAAGTGTGCTTTAATACAAGTATAGGTATATTGAATGATAAGAATGAATAAATTTGTATAGAATATAGATTGAGCCAATCTATTAAGCATTGCGAGTCAATTAAAGTCCTAACTGATGATAATTGTATGCAATTGTATGCAATTGAATGCATCTCAGGGGTGAACTCGGAAAGAGAATCTCATGCATACGATTGCATGTTAGGCGCAAAGCTAGGCATTGATGTAAATTATTCGCAACTCCGATACACTGTATTGACTGCATTTCGTATTGTATTTAATTGAGATTCTCAAGTGATCAAATGACACGAATTGAGAGCTCTGATTGCCCTATTATGGATTGTGGAGCACTTCACCACCAAGTGTTGATCTAACATCCGTTACAAAGCTGAGTAGAGATGACGACCAACTCAAGCAAATGATATTTCCAGAAGGGCTGAGAGAACAAACTCAATGAACGTATACTATTATATAGGCTGTTAAATATACTCAACTTGAATACGAATTAGCTGTTGGGTTAGCTAACTCTCTATTCAATTTACTACACAAATTGGCTCTTTTAAGCATATACTATACTATAATAGAAATTGCTGAAAGCACTGTTAGAGTAAACTATATATACAGTTCTACATCTGTAAAGTACTGCTTATTATTGTAATAAAACTGCGAACAACTTCTAACTAATATTTGCGATCAAATAATTTGGAAGCAAAGCTGCAATTTGATACTCGCTATATATAAGGTGCCAATTGATCCGCCGATGCTTACATTTCTACTACTTTTCTATTATTTGAATTGTAATATAAACTTTGATATAAAGCATATAAAGCGCTAAAACTACAAACAATTATTGTTTTCATATTTTAGCAGCGATTAAAACTTTAATTTCAACTGTGATTTAATGATTAACATTTTAATCGTATTAATTACATAATAGTTAGTATTAATGAATAGATATTAATAAATTAGTTTCGTTAAAATTCACATAAGATAACTTACTTTCTTTCTATTTAGACAATTATAATATTCTTTGATTAATAATTTAGTAAATCTTTGATTATATGTTTGAAATAATTAATTAAAAGCTAATGAAATTAATAATTGATTCATTGATATGAAAATTCTAGGTATTAAGTAAACTAACAATCGATCAATCAATTCATTTAAGAAACCGCTACCAAAATCGTATATTTTTTAATTTAAAGATAAACTTATACGACGAACGGCTAATATATTGCTAATAAGATTTGCTAAATTCAAGACCTGATAAAAACATCCAAATTATCGTTTACTTCCATCAGGAGCCAAATCAAAGGCCTGATTCGCGACAGACGCATATCCAAGAATAGTGGCCGCCATCTGAGCATTAGATAGTGCGGCCGCAGACATAGCCCATGGCAGGTTCGCCGAAAATCCAGTAGATCCAACAGATTGTAGTGATTGGTTGATTAGTCCCGCATTCATCTGGTGTTGTAAGTTCTGCAACGACTGCAGATGTGCCGCACGCCATGTCGAGGGAGATAACGATAAAGCCGAAGACGGCAAATATGGCAAGTGATGAGGAGGCGATCTCGGCTTCTCTGCTGAAGAAGTTATTGATGGCGACGAACTATTACTTCCAATACTGTCCGCTTTATTCACAACAAAGTCAATTTGTGAACTGATTGATGGGGTATTACTTCTACGATTTTCATCGATCTGTTCTCCGCAGTCAATCAAATTAGACTTTTTATCCATTAATTCAATGCGATTGACATTATCGTCAACTGTGGAATCACAGTCAGGAGCTAAAAGACTTTCTACATCGAACTGACGCTTTATTGCTTTGATATTTGAGCGCGAAATATTATGCGGTAAAACAATGTCTTCTTCACATCTCTGACCCGTTCCTCTCAGTTCTTGACTTTCAGCCAATTTTCTCGTAGGAATTGCGAAACGAAACTCATTAAAGAGATTCACATCTGTTGAACAAATAGATTGATTTGAATGAATTCTCACACCCGTCGTTCCCATCAGTCCTGGAGGTCCGAAAACAGCATTATTAGTCAAATTTGACTGCGCTAAAGGTGGAGGAGTTGGGCTCGGGCTGTCATCATCTTCGGGAACTGCTAATCCCATGTGTTTCCTCACCTTTCTCTGAGCTTTTCTACGTCGAAAATCTCCTTTTTTGAAATCTTCGAGATTTGCGGGATGTATAGCCCAATAGTGACCCTTTCCATTCGCACTCCGACCCGCTTTCACGAAGCAGTCATTCAGAGATAGATTATGTCTTATGCTATTCCTCCAACCCGGACCTCTATTACGAAAATAAGGATAATTATCAAGAATATGTTGATATATATCGCTGAGAACCATCTTCTGCTCAGGTGAACTCAATATTGCCATTGCTATGAGACCGATATAACTGTGCTGTGGTTTGGGCTCTTCGTGCATAAAACGAAAGCGTGAATCAAATCTCGCGAAAGGAGAAATCGCAGCAAAAGGTGTTCCATCAGTGAAAGCCGGATGACCGTAGGCTGAGCTCAGATTGTAGGATCCATTGCTGGCACTGAATGCTGGATGACTTAATCGTAATCTGACAGCTGCTTGAGATGCATAATCATAGAATTGCAATCTATGATATTCAGACAAATTAAAGTTAGAAGGGTTGGGCTGAGGACCCATTGCACAGTTGGCTGCAGTCGGAAAACTGAATACATTGTTAACCGCAGATATGTTATTAACTGATGAAGAAGTGTCATTTGGTAATGAGTTTGTAAAGAATGGGGTGACTGACGGAGATTTCATTCTTAGCGCGACAATTGTTTGATTTGAACCGTTTCTTTCAGGTTCGCACATAATTGTCTTTCTATTGGCTTAACTTTTGTCACTTATAGAAATAGAAGCAAAAAACCTGTCGTTATCTTATTATTATCAATAACTTATATAAAGTTTGATAAACTAATAAAGCGGTCACTCATTCCTCAAATCAATATAAGAGAGGAAAAGAGATTTGCAAAACCACAGCAAACTTGATATCGAGATTTGAGATGTTATGCATCTCTCACAGTTTGTATGGTTAGTATTGGTTAGAATTTGATGTTTTATTTAAGAAGTATATGCGGTAGGTTTTATGGGTAGAATTACAATAAAACCTATACTCTATCTTACCAACGGTTGGCTGCAAACTATCTATGAGGCGGAGATACGATAGTATGTATACTGTTGTATATGTGTTGATGTAAAGCAGTAACGGCTAAAGTAAATGTTAACTTGGATGATATTGTACTGTTGTGATGAAACTATAAGCAGTTTTTTCACTTCTGAAACCGAGCGCATGTCACAGTATGGGCACAATTGCTATGACACGCGACTCTTTTCACTAATACAACATTTACAAAGAATTTGCTACCCATAATTGTAGACAATCTGCAGATATATGAGCCTTATATGGCTCACATTTATTGTACGCCTAAATTCTATGTATTGTATATTTGATAGCACAATACAACACAATCCAGCTTTAAAAATATAGATTCAACGGTAACATCAAAAGAGATTTCATACTTATATGTGTTAATGGAATCTATAAACTATGCAAAAATAGCTTATTTAGTTAAGTTAACTGCACATCAACACTGCTTTAGATAAAAGCAATTTTAATATATGTGCGTAAAAATCGAAAGCCAAAAATTTCTAAATGAACAATAATTTAATAATAATTTACAATTGAATAATGCAAATATTGAAAAGTGCATGTTTGAAATGAGTATGAATGATATCACAAATATCTGAAAATGTTGCAGTTGTATAGTTTTCTAAGCAGTAAGTATTATACGATTGAATACGTTATTGGAATTGAAAGTAGATCTATAGTTACAAATTAGATCCTTTGGAGAGCCTAACTTAGTTAAGGCAAGAAGTAGTAAGAAAGGGCTGTGTGTCACAATTCGCTACAAATAAGTGCTTCACAATAGAATCAAAACACCGGAAGTTAGCAAAAGCATCTCAAATGAATAAGTAATAATGAATCGTTGATTTACTGACCACTGCTTAAACTTTGTATGTATGAAAAGTGTTGTTAAACAGATTGGAGATGAAGTGTTATTTGTGCGAAGTTGTGAATGAGTGAGAAAATGAATCACCCAAACAAAGAGTAACAATAGTGTATTTATTGTATGCATTAATAGTTTGGGTCCAACCAAACTGTTGTAAAGCTGAGTCTTCTTACTTCGACATGTCTTGTTTGACATGTACTCTATTGTTGACTCCACGATTCGTATGTCCATTAAGCGGAGGCCAACTCTATTTTATAGTTATGTTCCGCCCATATCTGACGATTGCAATGAATTTATATATTGTGAAAGACCCCCAATAATTACCGACAACTCTCTTCTATTATTTAGCTATGTATTTAGCTAAACATGAGTTTGAAATTCAACTCTAATGTTCATTTTGTAAATGTTTTCCTACTAAACACTATAATTTTAGTTTATTGTAGTTATTAGTGTTTTATTCAAGCGATCCTTTTGTCAATTATTAAGAGAAAGACAATTGAACGGTAACTAATCAAATGCCAATAACAACTTAATCAAAATATTTTGATTTGTATACTTTGAGCTTTTATGTTATTTCAACTCTAAGTTTTGTTTTCTCATAAATAACTTAAACTCTTGAAACTTATAAAAATAAAAATAAACCAAAACCAGATATGTTTTTAATTTGTTTTTACAGCCGTACCTCATATATAGAAATGATCTTTTTATGAGCAAATACTACGAACCCTAAAGTTGGATCACTAAATATGCATTAATAAAATTGTTATTATAGCACTTGAGCATTGTTGCACACATACAGCTTTGAGTACACTTTATAGATGGGACGGACCACTTATCTAAATCTTAAGCATATTTCTTGGTTGTTGTACAATAGTTTAGGTATAATTCTCTCAATGATTTGGTTGAGACGCACCCATCAATCGGTTTAAAAGGAGTGTTTGTTTTCTTTTCAAACCATTTCGCATATAATCTACTTTTGACTCATTCATCAATTCAAAAGCTAATACATCCAAAACGATGGGAACCAAAAATACAAGCTTTTTATTAACTCAATCGGGATATTTTCCTCTTTAAAAGCATATAAAAGAGCATTTTTGTGTTTAAAATGCATGATAGCAGACAAATAACTTGCCTCGAGTTAAACGAGAAGTTTTATCATCTAATCTAAACTCTATTTAACAATTATGGACTCGTTCTAAAAATTGCTAAAAATTGGTGACAAACAAATACATCCACAGCCATATTGCACTTGGGATAAGCATATGATGTGGATTTGGTAGAAATGTTGTCATGTATTACATTAGTAAATGTATTAAACTTAATACAAAGTGTGGAATACACATTCATCTAATAGAGTACTAAAGACTATTTCAAATAGAAGTACTGAATCATATTTATGTTGCGAGTGAATAATTTTGCGTTCTGTTAATAATATACTATAATATAAGCCTCTTTTCTCAATGTAATCAAAGCAAATACTATACAATACAATAATCCGCTTTTGGCATAAAATAAATTACAATCATAACCATACACAGTATAGGGAATTATTAAAATGAAATACGTTAATCATTTCCATATTATTATTCTCATTGACGAAATTTCACCATACTTTTTCATTCAAAATTATGATTAATTTTTAATAACCTTCTTTATAAATGATCGAAATTAAAGGAATACATATTCTGTATGTGTTACTCAATATTCAATTTATAGGGATATAAACTTTCTATTCTGAGGATTAATTAATAGTAACTTAATTCGTATAATTGTGGAGATCAAGAAAACAATGTTATTTACTTAAGGTAAACATTCTAATAAACTTATTATTATAAATATGAATGATATGAATAATACTATTATTACTAACAAAAAGATACGATATTTTTATAGCTAACACACATGAAAAATTTCGGGAAAATTGCCGTCAGTTCTCTATTTTATTTGTTTATTCAAGTATTTCATACATAAATCCTGAATGAAATAAAATAATCCGATGACTAGAATTGAATATATATCCTATAGGTATGGAGTATTGTTTTGTTCTCCAAATGTTCACCGTTTTTCAATAGATTAAAGTGACACTAATTTGATGGGAATATTATAGAGAACTAAATAATATGAGTTTATCTTCAGAATGAATGTAGAATTAAAGTTGACTAACAAATGGATAGTTAAAAGCAACAAATTATGTCAAAACGAAACTTCAACAAATGGTCTCTTAAAAAATGGTTTGAATCAACTTTTGATCAATATTTTTCAGTAGCGATTTTTAAAGTTTGAGTCCACTTAACAGTTTTCGCTTTCATTTTAAAGAACACATTAAGAGTAAAGTAAAACACACTCTATTGTAAGTAATGTATTAATCAATCAACAAATGAATGCTTAACCTTAATTGAAGCCATTCTCAAAGTTCGGTCGCATTTAAAGGTATTTCATTTTTTATCGAATGCATTGGTTGAGAAAATGCTGGCATAAAGTAGGAAAAAGAGAGTGCATTTGCCAGCATTTTTCTTGCTTGTCAAACAACAATATCGCAATTAAGTTGTGTGAAAACTAATGCCAGAATGCATTCAAGTGTTCATTGAGTGCTTGTCTTGTGTTTCTAATGCTGTGCTCTTTAACAATCACTTTTTACAAACATAACAGCAATACAACACATATTCATACATAACTTTACTATAGATAAAGCGGCTAATTATGCAATTTTGCTCTCATCGCGGTCTGCACTTTGATTAAAAGGTTAAAAAGAAAACTGGTTTTCGAAAAAGCTAGCTTTGTATTTGTGAGCTCTTGTAATGTTAGCAAAAAACCGATGGGAGGTCTTAATCTTTTATAGATATTCACGCTTTGGTGAGCTCTACATTGAAATTTAGAGTAAAAGGTATTTGAAGAGATGCAACGCATTTGATGTGATGGAGTACTCAAAATTGAGAAAAGAAAAAGCCTCTGAGGATCAGTAAAAATGTAACTGAAGCGAAAAGTATATTCATGAGCGAACACCTCCACTCCTGCTCACACCTGCACCTGTGATGCCTTCTTTGACTTCGTTGATTTAAACAACAATGGCTGAAGCAACTGAATTATACTTAAGCAAAGCATTCCCCTTCAAAACCTTTTAGCAACCATTCAGGCACACATAACGTTGTCGGAAGAGCACTTAAGCTACAACCAGTCCGCCCTTTGATGCGGTCAAGAAAAGGCGTTAAAGGCATCTGATCAGCCATGAGAACTTTGCAAAACTTCTCTACTTAAGTTTAACGCTAACTTATACTCTACTTGAATATACAATAGAATCAACTAAACTTTTTCAATTGTATTCCTATTGCAACTATTAAAGTAATTCAATTGTGATATCAAATCAATAAATGTAGCGCTACATTATTTAGATGTTCAAAATATACAATACGTGTAACGCTTACCTGCATATTATAGAAATAATCTTTTCTATTCAACCATCAATTAATTTTGTTTTCCTTTTAAATTGTATTCAAGAATAATATTATTTTGGAATCATTGCAACTTTTGAACACATATAAAGTACTCCAATTTGTAAACTATCTATTAATTTTAATTTTATTTTATTAATTGGAAATATTATACAAATATTAGCTAAGAATAGTGTTAGCATATAATCATTTTATCAGTATCTCAAGTAACAAAAGCCTATTGTTATATAATTACTGCATTCCATTTCCGTCAGTGACTGATTTTAACCTAATATTAATGATCGAAATTAAAAATGTCTTTCATTGGTTCTTATGCTTTACCAAACTTGACGCCAAATATCTTCTTCGTGTTGCAAAAGAAAACTTCGTGTACTAAACATTTATTTAGCTTTAATTAGATATAAAAAAATGTTTAATAATAAAAAAAATGATTAACTTTCAGAATAATCGTAATCCTATGAAACACAGTTTATATTCTTTTTTTAATTAATTATTAGGAATTATTATTGAAATAATAATATGGTTTGTGATTCTGCAGACAAGAAAACAGAATGTTCATTTTATGTATACAAAAATATCAAAGAATCGAATCAAAACTTTCTATAATTATTCCTGAAAGTTTTATCTTCTCTATTGGTGGTTTATCTTCCTTAGAATTTTCTGATAAAGACACATTGCATTCCAATAATAATATCTTCTAATAGTTTTGTTTCCTAAAAATTTTTAAATTCGTGATAATAGAGTCTCAAACATATTGAGTATAACTTAATTTTTATTCGTTGACCCAAAAGCTCGAATTCAAAGAGATCTCCGCATATGATTATATATATGGATAAATTTACTCTCATGTTTATATTCCTAAAATTACTAATTACCGTATTTTCCTAATTATCCTAAATTAATCCTTAAATAAAGGTTTTAAAAATTTCACAAATACTGCTAATCATAATAAAAATTCATATATTTTATATGAATCACAAAATAAAGTTTTCTCCGTCTTTTAAGAGTAAATAAATAATACTTTTTAAATATGATTTATGCCCATTCATTTATTCGAAAGATAGACAATTTATCCAAAAGTATGCAAAGGTATTAATTGCCTTGAATTTAAGTTAGGAATAAAGTTTTCTCCGCTTGTGTCCGATTATAATTAAATATCGTTTGCGTTTTAATAAGAATAGTTTTAGATAAACGATAGAATATGACACTTCAACATATGTTCAAATTCATTTTTAAATGAATAAATATCTTAAAAGTTGAGGTAATTACTAACTACTGTATTTAGTATTAATTGAGAGACTAAGTAATAATTTTAAGCTCTAATTTTGTTACTTTTGCAGAACTAAAATTCGAACTAATTTTCTAAGTTTTAAGTAAATTAGTAAAATGCAGTGCCGTAGGCAGGATATAAAGTTGAAGCTTCAAATAAGTTATTTTCGAATTTCTCCATTCGATTGCTTAATCATTTTAAAGTGATGGCTAAAAGTGCAGATATTCTAAATTTTAAAACTTTGTTAAACACAAGATTCAAATATAAAGCCACTGAAAAGTCATTGCCATTTATAATGAAGTTTAGAATATCTACACTTTAACTGATCTTAAAATATTTGATAGACTTTATGATGAATTGATGCTCAATAGTAAATGAATAGTAAATTTATGGTTTAGTAAAACTAAAAATTTAAGGAAATTAAAATTGATTAAGTTTATAGTGAAGTTTTAAATATCTTGAAATTTGAATATGATTAAATGATAATGCAATTGAAAGATTATATTTTGAAAAGAACTTTTTGAAAGCTTCAAATTGGGCCTAAAATGACGTTGACGTTAGATATCCTTAACTGAATTTGCGAAAATTTTGTGTTTAAGGGCTGTAGCTCACAAATAAAAGACTTTACAGTAAAACCTCCGTAAATCTTCCATAGGTTGGTTCCTGAAAACTTGTTCGATATAGAGAGGTAATGAATAAT
>JAUJYU010000468.1:0-13193 GCA_033995675.1 Nothrus silvestris
CAATATTCATTTTGCGATTCTCGATGGGATCCAAGGGGGGCTACAGCCCGGTAGCCCCCCTTGGCTGCGCCACTGAATATAACTGTTCACAATTTTAATGTAAACATTGTGGTGTCAAATGTAACTTGGGAAAAGGGGTGGTTGTAAGTCCTAAATATTCCCAGCTTACCAGTTAGTAAGAATTTTACTAAAGGGTTATACCTTATTAATTATATATTAGATATGTGTAAAAACAATCAAAGAATACCTCAATATATAACACGCACGTAGGGATGTGCAAGGGATATAATGACGATTTTAAATCAAAAATCAACTTACCCCTCTAGTGATCTGAGAAGATCATATCCCTATGCGATCTGGGAAAGTCATCGCGCAACGTTAATTTAGATATTCCCCCCTATCGCTCAGCCGAAAAGTAAGAAATTTTTTTCATCTTATTCAACTGTTTTGTTTGTGTTGTCTGTTGGATAAAATATATAAATCGATATTATGAAAATTTATGTCCCAAACAAATCATTATTAATGATTTTTAGAATATAAGAACCAAAGCCTGAATGACAAAAAATAGTCTATGATATAAATATAGATTGGAATTCAACTTTTAAATAATGAATTTATGAAATTATTTTGAAGGGCTTTCGCAATAATGATCAATAATTTTTAAAAAAAGGTATAATCATAAAAAATAAGTTTAATTCATTTTTAAGATTAAGTTAGGTTAGGTTAGGTTAAAATTTTTAACTTTAAAACAAATAATATAAGTTAAATCTTTTAAAAAGTGCACTTTTATCTCAACAAAAGACTTATCTGATAAAGAAATAACTCTTTTAAAAAAAGCTAACAATTGTAAGTTGAAAATATCGCGCAAATTAATTTATACAGTAATTTTAGCATTGGTATAACGATATAGTATAGTGTTTAACAGATAAGTTTAATTCACTAAAAAGTGTACGTTTTATTTGTCTCAAACAGTACAGAGGTGGCATAAATACCATGTTGAACTTTGAATATATCTTTTATAAGACTTAATCTTTTTTGATAAAGTCTTTATCAAAATTTGAATCTGAAATGACTCTTAAATGAAATCAAAAGTAATATCAGACCCTTTATTAAGAAAAAAACTTTATTACTCATTTGAGATTCAAATTCTGATAAAGTCTTTATCGTAAAAGATTAAATCTTATCAAATTGATATATATTGAAAGTTTAACATGGTATTTATGCCGCCTCTGTACACTATAGTACAGAATATGGTAACTTACAGGATATAAGCTTTTGCAAATTACTTGTAAGTATACCTTTTCATGATATCGATTCATATCTTATATTAACATAAATTCGTTGAAATGCTCTTAAGAAAGAGTTTTCTGAAAAAATAATAGCTTTTTTCAAGTGTTTTAGAGGAAAGTTTGAAATACTATTAATATTATATACAATAAGAAGGTATGAAATGTAATGACTCTATGACTCTATGACTCTATACAACAAATTGCTGTAATAAAAGCTAAAAGAGCTTAAGTATTGATCGAAACTTAAGAAGTTATTTAATTAATTAAGGGATTTGGGATCAATGATTGCTTCTAAACGTTAAATGCAAATAATGAAAACTAATTCTTTTGATATTTATATTACTTAAATCTATTGAATGCATAGAAAGCGTTTTGTGGAACTCAATAAAAGTTAGAAAGAATTGATTTATGGAAACCATTTAAATAAACTGTTTTTCAACTGTCAAATCGATCAACATTTGATTTTTTACTCTAAATAAATCCAAACTTAGAATAAATTCAATTCAATATCTTCTAAAGCGTAAGAATGAGAGCAAAAGTATAGTTAATTGGATTTAATATGCATTAAAATTGAGATCATTTATGTCGATATAATATAATTAATTACTCATTTATTTATATAAAAAGCAAACAAAACCAAAATATGTATTGAAAAGTTGTACTTAGTTTTGGAGGCACTGAAGTACACATTAATTTGATTGATTTTCGGGCCACTAAACCATTTTGCGATAGTTGTGTCAAATATTTGTGTGCGTTTGGATTCGCACTTGAGTTCAGTTTGTGTTTCACATTCACGACTGACTTGACGTTCATTTGGACCAAACTATTGATTGCGAACTCAGACTCATTGCTATTACTGTTGATATCATTGTTGAGTCTATGAAAGCGTTGTTCGGTGTCTGATATGTCAGAGATGTCAGAGGTTTGAGAGGTTTGAGAGGTTTGAGAGGCGTCAGAGTCGCCAAACCTAAGAATCGCAGTTTCATTGAAGTCCTCACTCATAGTCTGTGATAACATATCCAAAAATGAAGAACTTATGAGCGAATCATTACTCTTACTGACGACGAGTGCCTTATCATAAGATTCTATAATTGCGGACACATTCGGATTGAGCGCAAAGTCTATGATCTGTCGAATTCGTCCCGAATTAATCAGGTTTTGAAGAATGCGAGCGTTGGCCTCAACGGACGGCAAGTTCTTGTCTAAAAGGGCCTCAATTCGCAACACTTCCGACTTCTTGGGGTTGTCGGACATCATATTTCTGGGCATTGAATTCGATGGAGTACTGGTTGTTGTGATTTGCGCTTCAGTTAAGCCGTGATTCGCATTGGATGTCGAGTTGACTAAAGTGTTGGGCAAAGAGTTGGACAAAGAGTTGCCCGAATTGGTGATTGAATTGGTGTTTCGTTGGAGTCTTCGATGTGTGTGAATGACTGCGATTTGCATTAGAGTCACGAATATTAATGATATCACGAATAACAACAACAACACCGACGGCAGGAGTCGTATAAAGCGTTTGATTGTTCGCCGAAGCAGTGGTCGCACCGGTGGAAGAGTGTATTGGACTAACCGTCCTCTCAATGCCATCATTGGTCATCACATCCATTAATAACATTGCAAGACATCAATGCTTTCAATGCTTTCAAATCTGTTTTCATAAAAATAAATATCAATTCAATTAATAAACGTATTGTTGAGTAAGTGATAGACTATTTGAATAAGTGATCGATGAAGACAATCCCCAATAAGTTTACTGTATGTTTGCGAGAAGGGGTTGTGGGGTCGTTCACATATGATATGACACCACTTTTCTGCCTAAACCTCCTTTCCCTTGCCCTATGTCCACAAATGTAGATAGTGTGCCCCCCGTCGCTCCCGTGTCTGATCTCCTCAATTACTTATCATTATTTAGTTTTACTAATTGTTTATTAAAACTATTTTACGGCCAACTCTTGTCGTAAACACAAAATGTGTCCTCCCATTTGCCCCTCTCGCCCACCCCTGACTGAAACCAATACTTAAGTTTATGTAAGTTTACAGCAAACCTCTTGTGCTAAGACTGATATACAGGTAGTTGAGAGTTAGCAGCAATGCAATCAAATTTTCAATTGTATTGCTATAAATAGTTAATACACTTTTCGGCGCTAATTCTAATATTTGAGCAACTTATACAATTTTTAAATCAGTATAAATGTGACTCAATTCTTTTGGACTGTTCTATATTTTAACAGTGCCGTAGCCAGGATTTTAGGTCTGGGGAGGCCTAGCCATATTTATATTGTAAGCCAAATGTTACCCAGAAAATCCCACAGACCTACACTTAAATTGTCTAAAATCTCAGGGGAGGCCTAGGCTCACTGTATTTCAATTTAATTTAATTTAATAGATATTATAAGAAAATTAATTTTTAAAAATGTTTCATAAATCATGAAATATTGACATAAAGAAATTAATTTTTTAACATATTCTGAATTGTTTCTGAAAATTCTTTTAAAGTCAAATAATCTCATATTATTCTGTTATGTGATTAAAAAGTTTAAAAAAGCTATTATTTATTGCAATTCAGGCCGAATTTCGTAAAAATATCGCAAATTCGGTGGTAATTGGTATCAAAAGTTGAATTCGGTGGAAACGAAACGAAACGAAACGAAAAGCGTAATCGCTAGCTATAAAGTGAATTTTATTATTTTTTTTCATTTTAACTTTTTTCGATTTAAAATTCCTCAAAAGCTATTGAAAAATAAAGAAAAAATAAATACTGTAACCGTGTCTTATGCTGTAGTGCATTAGAAATACATTAGGATATAAAGTAAGCAATAATTTCCAGTTTATGAGTTCGCTTTGAGATACACTTATGCTCTCAACTGTAATAAAACAATAAACAATAAATAAGACACTGCTTTCATTTTAACAATAAAATACTCAAACATATCAATCAAAGCTCTCATGCAAAATACAAGATTCAATACTTAATAAATTCTGTGTAAAGTAACTCAACTCTAATTACAAAATATCTACGTAAGGCTTTAAACGCTTACTTATTGGATTTGTTCTTAAAAATAAACTTTATATTAATATAATTTGATTTCTTTGTTTTTCTAAAGGAAACTTTTCTAAAGTTTCTTTAAAGGAAGCTCTAATATGTCTTATATTTAAAATTTTCAAATTGAAAGAATGTTTTTAAAAAAACTTTTTTAATATGTAGTGAAGAAATAATTAAAATTCACGATTAGTAGTGCAATCATCTAAAGCTGTGACTATTCTTATTCTAATAAATTGTATCACTTTATTAACTGCTAAAACCGGATTCATTTTTTATATTCAAAAATATATTTCCTAAAAATTTTATATTATCTATTGTCCATATTTTAATTAAATCTATACTGTACTGTACTAACTATACTGTACTATACAGTAAAATAGCATCTTTTATTTAAATACAATACAATATTATATTAACGCTATGATACATAACAAGTAGAATTCTTAAATTCTAAGTTTATTATCAAATATTTTGCTGACAAACTATATTATATCAATATTAATACAATATCAGTGAACCTGAGATTGTTGTCCATCTTCGGCACATTTTCGGGTTCCCTTTCAATATTACTTTTGACAACATTTAGGTTTACTTTTTTAAGATCAAATCAATGCGATTCACAAAATGTTTAGTATTTTGCTCTTTCCTGCACTTATAATAAACTATTTGAAAGAGATATCCGAAAATATCTTCGATTGGCAGACATTATGGCACATTTGCATAAGTTTTCTATTCGGTATATTCGCACAATCGGTATATTTTTTTGAGTCAAGAATTCGGTGACTTCTGGCATAAATTGGCGAAGTCTTGCTCGAACAAAACATGAACTCAGTTTTTAGGATGTGATCTCATAAATAGCATTAATCTTTTTTGGACACTCTTTCTAATATACCTCTTGAATGATAGGGAGACCACTTTTTTTGAAATTCAGGTTTATATAAGCTTTAAGGTTTATTAAAAACGGGGGTCATATACCTCTCACGCCCATGTGTAATACATCATTGGATTCAGTTCGAAGAGCTGAGTAATTTGATACCCCATTTGACACCCTACCCTGTGAGAGTGACTTATTATGAATAACCCCCTACCCTTATGATTATACCTATTATAATGTTGTTATGACTCTTTCGCTCAACTGTTCTCGTTTTGAGTCCATGGTTCAGATAATGAAAATTATAAATAAATGAAAATAACGTCGATTATTCATTAATATGTGACCTTCAAAATGACATTTCATTTGTTCGAATATTTGGATTTTAAGTTACAGTTTGAGTGCATTAAAAAAATTCTACTTTTTATGTATCACAGCGTTATTAATCCACATATTAAAGGTTTAATTAATATCTAAGCTCTCTATCAGATGAATTTTTAAAAACTTCATTTATAATTAAAGTATCAATGTTTTGATCAATTGTAGCTATTCTTGATTCGTGATTGGAATCACGCAAGAGATTTCAGTTATGGTCACTCAGGAGGTAAAGAATATATAACACAAAAGTTGATGATAAAGAATAATCAACCGCAAGCCTCACAACGCACGCGACAACTCATCAGAAAATGTTTCGAAGACGTCAACTGTTATCTAATGCCAGAACCGGGACCTGAAAGAGAAAATCCTGGTTTCAGTGGATCTGTTGCTCAACTCAGCGATAGATTTGTTGCAAAACTAAAAGAACTTTTTTCTGTTCTCTTAACTCCCGATTCATTGAAACCAAAAGTAATTAATGGCAATGCAATCAACGGAAGAGATTTACTTAAATTTTTTGAAGTATTTGTTGATAAGTTTAATGGCGATGAATTACCACAACCTATAGATCTCGTGGAAGCCGTTGCAAAAGCTACTGATATTGATTTAATCTTTAAGCTTAAGGTAAATCATTTAAAACAATATTTTCTTATCGTAAAAATATCTATCATTAAAATTGATGGAAAGTATTGACAGATTATCATATATTTTATATATAGGAAAAATATGTGTCGGATATGAATACAGAATTACAAAAAGTACTTTTTCTATCGGGATATGAATTGAAAGTTCTTCACGACTCAGTCATAAAAAATATTTTAGAAATTTTTAAGAATTCTCGAAAGTCTCAAAACTACGAAGTCGTCAAACAAATGAATCTAAGTTTTGAAAAAGAGTTGAGAAATACTTTTAAAAAAATTCATTTACAAAATGAAGAGAAAAGGGATAAAATAGCAAACAATACAATCACAACGTCTGTCAATATTTACATCGAAAATATGTTGTCTTATATGAAAGATAAATGTTTTATCAAATCTGCAAATTTTGATGAATATTCAAATCAATCAAAACAATTGGCAAAGAAAAACTTCACTCAAGTCTTTGGTGAGGATGAGATCGACGCCTACGCGCCCTATTTGTTAAAAGTATATTAAAGTCTATTTATCTATATTTTAAGATAATTTTTTTAACATTTTATTTCTTATAGATTTATAAATTAATCGAAGAGAAAGAATATTCTTTAAAGTCTGAAAATCATAGACTAAAATTCGAGACCAAACAAATCAATTTAAATGCAATTAAAGAGTCGTTCGATAACTATTGCCAACGAATGCAATCCATTTTAGATGAAAAAGTCTTTATAGCAAATGAAATGTTTATTCAATACGAGAAAGAAGTGAGAGCTCAAGCGTTAGATTTTTTCGCTAATAAAAGTCAAGGATATGAAGATTTGATCCAAAAATCTGAAGAACTATTGAGATTCAGACTCAATGACGCAAAAGCAGAGTTTGAATCAAATAATCGAAACATTATGAAAGATATAATAAATACCACTAATATTGTATTGGATTCAGCTCTCAATATTTGCAAAGAAAAAATAGCGCAAAATTTAGACAATTTTTGTGGTAATGAAGATGTGAATCAAATCAATGCTTTTATAAAAGAATACACAATCAAAACATTTATTGAAAAGTGTTTTTTCAAAGACACAAATTTTCTCAATCCGTATATTAAAAAACTTGAAGAAGAAATTGATAAAACACTTATAGAAATGAATAAAGAGTTTGAGATTAAAGTGAAACAATTGTATGACTTTTATGATAAAACTGTTGACGAAGCTATGGATAGATGTTTTCTGGTATTAATTACTTTATTTATTATACAATTGTTTCTCATTTACTAAACATTAAAATCACTTTTAAGGACAGAAAAACATTCTTTGATGAAAAAAGTCTTCAAACAGAAGAAGAATCGGTTCATTTCAGAGAACAACTAATCAATGACGTGATCGAGACTTTCAAAAACGATCAAAACAGAAAACAAGAAAAATTTGATGAAATTAAAGTTTATGTCAATGAAAGGACGGCATCGACTGCTGATCTTCTTTTAATCGACAAATTAATTGTAAAATAATTATAAACTTTTGAAACTTTTGAAAATAATATTTTTAAAAATTATAGGAATATTATAGCGGAAAAATGGGACAAATATTGGCCACAAAGAACTTCTTCTCTCGAGAGAGCCTATCATTGGTTCACAACGAGAACAGCGGACATGTTATTCATATCTTTGATAAACGAAAAAAGACAGACAATCCTCAACTTCTTAATGAATTGTTCGCTAAATTGAATGACAAATTAGAAGCAGTTTTTGTTGAATTTCATTCACAGAATGAACACAAAAGAGAGGCTTTAGTGAGAGAAGCGATTGATATGAGCTTTGAATTATACAAAGAAAGTATGTCTCAAGTCTTGGACAACGTTTGTGTCGAGTCTTTAAGATTTGAAGAAATAAATAATGAGTCAAAAGCTAAAGCATTTAATAATTTGATGGATGTTTGCAATGAAGAGAAAGAGTTGACAGCATTTTATTGCTCAGAAGTAAGAATTTTTATTTTTCATGTCTTATAATTATATTTTATTTAATAAATATTTCTTTCTTTAAAAAGTTATCAAAACTAATAGAAAAGTCAGAAAATGAGTTCAATATAGAAAACAGTGGAAGACTTTCTGAAGCGAAGAAAAACAATTCCGAAGCGGTCTCCGAATCGATTGACTACTATTCCGGACAAATGAACTTCGCTTTAAATCAAAATCTGTTTCATTCAAACGAGTCTTTCAAACAATACGAGAATAGGATTAGAGACGAATCACTCGAAATGCTTCATAAAAATTGTAAATATGGAGAGATTGAGTTCATTAATAAGTTTGAATTGAATTTTAAGAATAAGATTAAAGCTTTAAAGAATAAATATAAGTCTAATTTCCGTCAATATATGGAGTCAATGGAGTCTGAAATAATAGTTAAAATGAATGACGCGCTCACGCAATACAATGATGTGATGTATCTATTATTGGATGCCATCAAAAGTGAACAACAATTCAATTCAAAGCACGAAGAAGTAAAAAACAATGTCATCAATGGATTCAAACAGAAATGCAAAATAAATGACAATCAATACAGAGACGAACAGATCTCTAAACTTATTGAAGCCATCGATGAATCGCGTAATGGATTCTTAGAAAGACTAACGAATCAAATGAAAAGATCAGGAAATTTCTATGAAAAAACTGTTAACGAACTATTTATGGCTTATTCTCAGGTAAACTCACATAAGATTAGTTACAGATTTTCTCTTAAGTTTTATTGTTTAATAACTTCTATTTATTTGTATTAACAGTTAATGAAAGACCTCTTCAGTGATGATTCTTCGATAACAGAAGAAGAACTCTTTAATTTATATCAAAATATATTTAAGGAGATTATGACTAAATTCGATATCGAGTTCGAAGACGAAAGTGACTCATCCGTAGTCGAATCGAATAGAAGACTACTTGAAGTGAAGATAAATAATGAATTCAATGAAATTAAGAGAAATAACAGATCAAGAGTTGAATCCAATGAAAGATCAGATATGAGACTAAAGCTTGAAATTAATGATTATCTTAAAGAATATGAAGAGAGAATGGAAAAAATGATACCATTTTGTGGCGATGAGAATGAACTGTTGGAACAGCATTTGTCGATCATTTACATCATTAAAGATGAAATGACAGCCAGAAATCCAGGTTTAAGTGCAGAGACATTAGAGCCTTATTTGACTCAACTCGAAGTTGAGATTAACAAATCATTCAATGATTTTAATGTGATTTTCAGAGTTAATTTAGACAAACAATTGCTTACTTTACAAAAGGTTGTAATGAATGCCAGAAAGTTCTATAGAGAAGAGTTTGATAAACACTATAAAAATACTAACTTTTTAAGGCCTGAAAAGTTGATTAAAATAAATCAATCAGTAATTGACAGAACAATAGCTAAATATGAGAGCGAAAGAGAAAACATGTCTATTGAAAAGTTTAGTAATCATATAAAAGACTCATTGATAGACATATTTCATAGTATTGTTGAAGAGAATGATAAAAACACTCCAACATTGCCTGCAATTGGTATAGACTTAGGCACAACCAACTCATGCGTCGCATACTATCAGCCCTCAAAACCCAAAGGAAGGACTATTATAGTGCCCAATGATTTGGGAACCAATACGACTCCCAGTGTTGTGGCCTTTGGTGACTTTGAAGAAGTTATTGGAGAAGCGGCTAAAGAACAGTCTTATTTCAATGCGAGAAATACTATATATTCTGCAAAACGACTTATTGGTCGCCAATTCACTGATGAGAACATTCAAAATGATATGAAGTTCTGGCCGTTCAAAGTGGTCGACGACGGAAACAATATCGCGAAGATTAGCGTCAAAGTTGACGGCAATGACAAAACTTTCTTTCCTGAAGAGATTTCTGCAAAAATACTGAGAAACTTGAAAACAGCGGCAGAAAATCATTTGGGATGTGAAGTGAAAAACGCTGTGATAACAGTTCCCGCGTATTTCAATGACGCACAGAAAGAGTCCACAAAAGATGCCGGAAAAATAGCCGGACTTAATGTCCTCAAAATCATTAATGAGCCGACGGCTGCGGCCATTGCTTTTCAATTGAACAGAAGTGATGAATTGGATTCGAGGTATAAAATATAAGTTTTATAAACATCTTCTTATTTATTATTATAAACAAACTATTTATTAAGAAATAATGAACTAAAAGTTTTACAAAGTGTTCAAAGTTTCGTTATCTCAAAAATATTTCTACATATTTATAGAAATGTCTTAATCTATGACTTCGGCGGAGGAACTTTCGATGTGGTAGTTCTTAATATAGAAAAAGGTGTGATAGATATCAAAGCTGTCGGTGGAGACAATCATTTGGGTGGGGACGACATCGATGCTATTCTGGTTGAGTACACTCTCAATGATTTCATTCAAAAAACACATCTAATTATCGATAGAGAGAGCGAAGAGGGAGAGAATGCATTGCGACGATTGACCACTGAATGCGAAAAACGAAAACGACAATTATGTGCCACCAATTCAGTGATCGTCAAAGTCGATCACTTCTATGACGGAAATGACTTAAGATGTGAACTCACGCGAGAAAAGTTTGAAGAACTTAATAACGATTTATTTGTTAAGTCAATGGATTTGGTGGCGCAGGTGTTGGTCGACTCCAACTTAGAGACTGCAGACATCGATGATGTGGTTCTCGTTGGCGGCACTACAAGAATACCTAAAGTCCAGGAAATGCTATCCGATCTCTTCTATGGCAAGCCTTTGAACCATTCGGTAAATCCGGACGAAGCGGTCGCTGTCGGAGCTGCCATTCAGGCGGCGATTCTTAACGGAACGGTTGCACAAACGGCGGGTCTTCTCAAAGTCTCAGATGTGACGCCAATGTCTTTAGGCGTTAAAGTGAAAGATGGCTTTATGTCAGTTATCATTCATCGCAATTCCAAAGTTCCGAATAAGTATACAAAACAATACGAAACCACTTCTGATAATCAGACAGAAGTCGATATTGAGATATATGAAGGCGAAGAGACTATGGCTTCGGATAACAGAAAATTAGGCACTTTTACGTTGTCTAACATTCCTCCGAGTCCTGCAGGAGAACAACAAATTGAAGTCAATTTCAATATCAATGACGAGGGTATTCTTCACGTGAACGCAAAGATCATTAGTAGTGGTGAAGAAGAAGAGATTCTTATAACTGAACATAAGGGAAGACTAACTAATGCAGAGTTACAACAACTGATTGAACAGGTATTTGGAATTAATAGTTTTAAAAGTTATTTTCTTTAATGTGATTTTCTTATATTTTCTTATATTTTCAGGAAAATTAATAAAATGGTATATCTATTGATCGAAATTTAAAATAAATTAATTGTCTTTCTATGAATTTTTTATTTTATTATTATTATGTTTATTACAATTAAAAGTTTGTCAAATTATTGTATTAAACATCTATAGAATATTTTACAATTCTATTAAAAAATATTTTTAAAAATCAACATCATAAATTTTTTATTATATAATTCATTAAACTCTATAGGAGTGGTTCTCAATTTTTTGCGACCAACTGTGGATATTGTAATTAAATAAATTGCAATTATATAAATTATTAAACCCGTTACCCCTTGCACACCAAAACATGATGTTCCTATACTATCTACTTTTAACCTATCCCTCCTTCCTCATTGATTGTCTATTTAAATGTGAATGGTAAACTATTGACTCGATTCTAATTTATTTATAACACTTTTGTTAAATTTTATATATGAAATGTTTAGTGAATTTTGTATTTATTAAATATTTGTTATTTGGATTAATTTTAGTAAAATAAAGGCCAAAGTTATTATCAGTTATTATCAGCTTAATGGCAATAATGAACTACTGATTAGCTATATCTCGCGATCTACCATCTAAAATGTCAGTATTCTAATTGATATAAATACTGAAACATTAAAGTAAAGTGACATTCATTTCTATACTTTTTAGAATTTCGTAATACATATTTACTGTATTATATAAAAAGCTACCAAATTTTTTTAGGTATATTAATGTTGTTTCAACAACTAATAAAACTATTCTCCTAACTAGTGAGAAGCCCGTTCAAAGAACGGGTAAAGTTACCAAGTGTTATAAAATAATATTTCATTATTACCTTTATTTAATCCTTTTTCTGGCTTTACTTTTGTGAAAATATTAAAACTTTTAAAAAACTTTTAATATGCTTTACTCCACAAAAAAATTGCAAATCTGTGATCTTCAGCAAAATGTATTGTTAAGTGAAATTTGTTTTACTTTTATTATTACTGCACTTTTGCATTCAAACCGTAGATCAGGAGAGAGAAATGCGATACAAAATTTTTTATTTCATAGGAACTAAAAGTTTAGGCTTAGATTTAATATAAATAAATGTAAATTTTAACCTTAATTTTATTGTATATCATATACACGATAATTAATGATACAAAAACTCCGTCCTATGATATTTAACCTATCGCTGAGCTGACCCTCTCTTATATAAATAAAATTTGCCATAGAAAAGCATTGTGCCGTAGAAAATTATTCGGTAAATTGGCCGCTGACCACTTTTCGGGAATATAATTGGGCTCTTGCGCCCCCTGTGGTCATACTGGTTCTAATGATACCGGTCTCATGTCTTTGGCGTTTGGGGTTCGGAAGTTATAGAACATTATATATATAGATAGGCTACGTATTAATTGCTCAGTATTTTCTGCTTAGTAGAATAAATTATTTTGCTCAGTAAATTATATATAAGGTTGGCTAATAAGTAATCGTGTTTTTTATGACATGTTGAAACAAGTGCATCACATGTTTTTCACAAATTTTGAATAGCACAATCGAAAGATCATTAAAAATTATTAGATACGTGTATTTTTGTTTTTTAAAACATTCACTTGCGTTGGTATTACAGGGTTGGAAAGACGAAATTTTCAGATTTCTTAGTTTAAAATAACTACCTTAATTTTTGTCCGACAG
>JAUJYU010000469.1:0-13192 GCA_033995675.1 Nothrus silvestris
GAGGGTCTTTTGATACAAGCTATGCAATGAGCAAAAGTTTGAGCATGCTCAATCCGCAGAACAAACTCTATTTCATCCCTAAGCTAAATTAAAGTAGTTTTATTAAGATCATTCAAGTTATAAGTTATGTTTTGTTCATCACGTTTTATTATAAGAATGTTTTATTTTGGATTATATTTTGGCATTTGAATAATAATAATAAAATAAATAAATATTTGTTTATTTGTAGTTTTTAAAAAAACTTAAATTATTATTTTATATACAAAAATTAAAAATGATTGAATATATAATAAAAGTTTTTGGTTTGAATTGCGAAAATAAATTTATTACCAATTTCTTTACCGGACTATCTATTATGACGTATTCCATTTGGATTATTTTAATTCCCTTTACATTCAACACAAATCAAACATTATTAATGATTTTAGTAAAAATCAGTACTTCTATGTTTATAATAACATCTTTAATATCATATATTATTATAAAATTTAAATCTGAAAAAATACTCAAATTATATTATGAATTGAAGGAAAGAACATCTGAAAAAATGTTATTTAGAAAGAAAAACAATTACTTTGTAAATATTTCAATTTGTTATTTAATTTTATTATTTTTTCTCTTATTTTATATCTCAACTGAAGAATATTTGGATAATATATTCCAGACATTTACAATTGAAGTTCCATTTAAACAACATTCTATGTTATTCATATCAGTTACAAATGTTTGGTATATATCTCTTCAACTACTTTATCATCAATTGATTACATTATACTCTGATTTTGTCAATTCATTCAACATTCAAATGTCCAGAAGAAAAAAGTTACCATCGCTTAACATAATAGTTATGACTCAAAGAAATGTTTTACAAGTTGTTAGATTTCAATGGATTTTTAAAAATAATATAAATTTTATGCTTAATTGTATTAAAATCAACATATTGTCTATTTCTTGTGCTGTAATTAATTTATTAATAATCATTCCATATAATAATAATTTTCATTTTCATTTATCAATTATTTTATATTTTTGTTTCTTTTTATATCAATTTTTTTGTATACAAATCGCTGTTAAAAACAAAATTAAAATTGAATCTGAATTTAAAACAAGATCTCAACAAATGTTAGCTCTCATGACATTTCCATCAAATTATAAAAGCGTTATTGAATTACAAGTACTTAAATCATCTATAGATCAATTAAATGGAAATTATCAATATTTAGAAATATATGTTTAATGTTTAAACACTAATGTGTAACACCATTAATATCGTAAGAAAATTCTTAAATATACATTATTTATAATTTTTTCACATCATATTAATATAATAATTTTTTCATGTATTTATAACATTAATATATTTTACTTTAAATAATAGATAAGTATTTTTAAAACGTAATATTACAGACTGTCTATAAATATATAGCAATGAAAAAATTCTAGTTTTCGACCTTATAGTTTATAAATAATACATACAAAGATATATCATATTACATTACTTACAATATATCAGTAAATGCAGCATGGTAGATTTATTGGATCATTAATTGTAAAGGTTGATAAAAATTCCATTTATAGTATTATCCTTAATTCAATTTTGAAATTTGAGTAGCTTTATATTATGTGAAGCTAACTTATATGTTGTAAAATTACCTAATTTGATATTTCCTGTATTAAAAAAATGAGTTTTCATTGTATTGAAAATTTTTTACACTATATTTGCTGTATATTTAGAGTAAAATTTTCATTTAAAAATTTATATTAAAAATTCATGTACTTTGAAATACCCTGGATTAAAAATCTAGTTCAATAAGTTAATGTTTAATAATTGTTTTCGCAATAGAACTTTTAGCATCATATTAATTTAAAAATAAACCTTTACATTTATATTAATCTAATCTAAAAATCTAAATCTTTTTCATCTACATTTATGTTATTAAATTCATTGAAAACTAAGTTTTATTAGCATAATATTGAAGATCATTTTTGCTTATAAGCTTATTCATGTTTACGCAATGTAAACTTGAATTATGAATATACAAAAAATAAATAAAAATGAATGAGCTTCGTCATGTGAATATTTCCTATCTATTCAAAAGTACTTTAACAACATAAAATAATAAGCTAAAGTAATAGGATAAAATTTAATCTTAAACTTAATGCATTTTAATATTTTAAGTTTATTATCTTTATATTTTGACATTTTTTAAGCAGTTTATGTTGTTATAATTTTTAAAAAATATTTGATTTGGGTTTAAAAAAATACTACTGATCCTCTTTCTTATTTAAAAAAAGATAGTATTTAATCATTGTTTTCTTTGAGTTTTTATAATGGGTTATAAGAGAGAATAAATTGAGTAAAAATATAGTTTGTATATAACACTTAAGCATAGATATAAGTAAAATATGAACGACTGTGATCTCTATAAGCATTGAATGCAATGCATGCTATGATATAATTTCTTCTAAACTGTAGAAAAAACTTTTAGTAGTTATTCATTTGAATCAAAACAAAACCAAATTTTATTTTAATTGAATAAAAATTTTCCAAACAAACACACAATGAATACTAGTTTTTATAATGAGTTAAACTATAAATAAGAATAAAGTGAATGCAAAACTAATTTTGCGCTAAATTGAATGCTTTGAGAGATGACACCTGTGATCCACCGGAACATATAATGTATTATATAATGTATAATTATATTATTAACATTATATAATACATTACATTATATAATACATTATATACTGTATTACATATGCATTAACCCGAAAACTAACCCCATTTTCATTAGCACTTCCCATAACATAGAAAAATAGATCGACAGAACTTCGATAAACACAAGTGAATCCGTCCAACATTATTATCTCAGCATTTGCTCTGTGAGTCTTATTAAATAAATTGCGCTCAAAAGCCTTTTGATCTTTAGTTAATGGAAAGGTGTCGTCGTAGTACTGAAACATATTATTTCATATCAATATTAATGCTTTGCAATGTATCACATCTTTACATATCTTTTACATTCATTGAATTTCAATTAATGAATCCGTGAAAACAGTATTCACTTGTATTGATTGTCATATAATTTTTTTTTTGTTTATTAATATTTGAATTTCAATGACGTGTTCAATGATATGAAAGCAAACCTTTGCCAAAATTCTGTTCCCGTCGTTGTCTAATATAGCGATGGCTTTAACCACATAAAGAGTTGGCTCCTATTCATTCATTAATTGTTTATTTCAATAATTAAATTGTTTAATATTATTATAATTACCAAAAGAGTCGATTCCATGGTTTAAAAAATGTAGTTTTAATTGCAAAACATATAAATAGTCTATATTTTTGCCATAAATTACGTCACTTTATTAATAAGCGATTTGTGTTTAAATGTTTTATTGATTCAAAATTGAAATAAATGAACAGAAATAGCAATAAATGATTATAATGTGATTGATTAATATAATTGATATTCTTTTGGACATTAAATGCTATTTGAATAAAATTGATTAATTGAATTAAAACTGATAAATTGAAAACAAAAAAGAAGTAGTTGAATATTGAAATTTTTAAAACTAAAGTGTTGGTTGTGCAGTTGTGTGGCGCTAGTGTTGTATTTATGCATACATTTGCGTCTCGTAGAGAGAGAGGCTTCAATGGTTTTGTCGTGAGTTTGCATTGAATTTGGTTGTAGTATTGGTGTTACTATTTCATAGATAGACCGTCACATCCATTGGTAGTGTATCCTCAGTATTGCTATAGACGTACTGTACATACATATTGTGTATTGCAATGTATTCTCTGTGGTAGTGTTGACTCTGTGTTGACTCAGTCGACTCTCCATACCATCCAATGGAGAACAAGCGAACAAAAGCGAATAACTCCAAAATGGCTAACACTGTTTGCAAGAAGAAAGACGGCGGACCTAACACCAGGTTCTTCGAGTCTTCTGAAACTATACAATTATTCGAAACTGTCAGACAATGGCTGCAAAAAAATTGCAAAAAAGTGAGTCTCATTACTATTGTATACCAATATATAGAAGTAGTTGATGTCAGCACTAAATACTGCTCTATAGAGACCGGCATTTCATGTCTCGCATACTATTTTATAATACCATTAGTATTAGTGCTAAAGCTTTAAATAATTCATTGCTATTGCGATTTCTATTTATAGTTTAAACTATTTTTAACTATTTTTAAAATTTTATTCATAATTATCTTTATTATTATTATTTGCATTCATATAATTATATTATAATTACATTAATATCTCATATAATGCTAATAATGACTATTGACTGTTCAGTACATTCAAGCGGATCCGCCGACAAACAAGAGTTTATCCAATTTAGTGATTCAATTGATTCAATTCCAAGAGGAGGCGTTCGGCAGGAATGTAGTGAAGCCTCCATTGACTCGTTTGCCAATGAAGTGCTTTATGGACTTCAAGACAGGCGGAGGTCTTTGTCGGATATTTGAGTCGGTGTTCAAATTCAAGTCAGACCAGGGCTGGCGTCGGTTCGACTTTCAGTCTCCGTCGCGAATGGATAGGAATGTAGAGATGTTTATGGGTATCGAAAAGTTTTTGGTCAATCATAAGTGTTTCGTCGAACCCAATGTCTTCATTACGCCTGAAGTCGACAAACAATTAGTGGTCAAACTCAAGGATATAGTGAAGAGACATCAGGGAAAGATCGTGGAGACCGCTGAAGAGGCCACTCATTTGGTTCATCCGCCGATTCCCACTACTAATGAATCTGACGAATGGATTCGAGTAGTGCTGAAGCGCGACAAATACGCATTACTGCATTGGTGGCACTCGCCTGACAGCTATGACAATTGGGTCAACAATATTGACATCGATATAGAACCCGACTCACCTATCGTCAAAACGGGTCCGTCGGAAGTCAACGCCCGATGGCTTCTCGATCTCGACGACTATAATGAATGGATGAATGAAGAAGACTATGAAATCGAAGTCGATTCGAACGGTCGCCGAAAGTCTCCGCGAGGAAAGTATACGTTGGAAGAGTTGATGGCATCGGACGAGCGCAGAGACCGCAAGTCTGGCAGTTCTGCCAAAAACAAGCGAAAGCGTTCTCCGTCTCCGCCTTTAGATAAGAAAAGGCGCGGAAAGGGCAGTGCCCGCAGTCCAGCGCCGGCGTCCACGAGTAAAAAGAAACTCTTTAAAGGCAATGATGACGACTCTGAAGACTTAACCAAAGATATGGACGACCCCTCACCTGAACCTAATTTACAAGAAGTGAATCTTCCACGAAATACAACTAATCCCAGAAGTAATAAAGACAACGAGACGGCGCCCATAAAGGGCGGCGCTATGGCTGATCTCGACAGCAATGACTACGACGACAAACTTTTGAGCGATGATAGGAATGGAGCCAACAATAAATCGTTGTCACAACCCGTGTCTCCAAACACGAGTAGATTTAACGGCAACGAAAAGGCTTTAAAAGACGACTCACAAGACGATAATGTGACCGAACAGGCGAATCACATAATAATTCCGAGTTATTCCGCGTGGTTTGACTATAATTGTATTCATGCGGTTGAGAGACGGGGTTTGCCTGAATTTTTCAACAGTAGAAATAAGTCGAAATCTCCTGAAGTCTATATCGCTTACAGAAATTTCATGATCGATACCTATAGACTAAACCCAACCGAATATCTGACAGTAACCGCTTGTCGAAGAAATATAGCCGGAGATGTTTGCGCTATTATGAGAGTTCACGCCTTTTTAGAACAATGGGGTTTAATTAACTATCAGGTGGACGCAGACTCGAGACCAACACCAATGGGCCCGCCGTCCACCAGTCATTTCCATGTCTTAGTTGACACGCCTTCAGGCCTTCAGCCCATTAATCCTCCTCGAGCTCAACAGTCAGGACCAGGCATTCCATCGGCATCTTCTCAATTACTCAATATTCAGACACCAAAAGAATTGGTTTCCGTCGACATCAAATCAGAAGACAGTAAACACCCGTCTTCGGGTCTCAACGACAACTTTGGTCTGAAGATGGATCAGTACGCGAAGAAGAATGCCTACTTCAAGAGCAAAGCAGCCGCCACTTTGTCAAGAGAGTGGACAGAACAGGAAACACTTCTATTACTCGAAGGTCTCGAGTTATATAAAGATGACTGGAATAAAGTGTGCGAACATGTGGGGAGTCGTACACAAGACGAATGCATTCTACACTTCTTAAGGCTACCTATCGAAGACCCATATCTTGAAGACTCAGGTGGAATACTCGGTCCACTGGCTTATCAACCGATTCCTTTCTCAAAGTCTGGTAACCCCATTATGTCAACGGTCGCATTCCTGGCATCAGTGGTTGACCCGAGAATCGCCTCATCGGCTGCAAAGGCAGCGATGGAAGAGTTCGCAAAAATAAAAGATGAAGTGCCGGTCGCACTGATGGACGCGCACATTAAAAATGTTGAAGCGGCCGCTTCTGATGGAAATTTGGATCCAAAGGTAGGCCTCTCTATGACAGGCATTGCCGGAACGGCTGAAAAAGAACTTGAAGTCGAGGCTAAAGACAAAACTGAAAAGGAAGCCAATGCTGACAGAGATGTTAAAGACTCGGTTGCAAACGATGCGAACGCTGTGGCAGAAAAAGCATCTCTTCCTTCGGCTGAACCGATGGAAATCGACAAATCAAAAGAAGATAATAAACCATTGACTGGTGAGGAAGAGAGTGTCACTTCAGATAATAAACAAACCACTGGTGAAGACATAGAAAGCGAACAAACAAAAGAAGAAATAGAGAAAGAAAAGCTCGTCAAAGAGTCTCAATTATCGATTGCAGCGGCGGCTGCTTTGGGCTCAGCGGCGGTCAAAGCAAAACATTTGGCAGCCGTTGAAGAGAGGAAAATAAAGTCTTTAGTGGCGCTTTTGGTCGAAACACAGATGAAAAAGTTGGAAATAAAACTGAGACATTTCGAAGAACTCGAAGCCATAATGGATCGCGAAAGAGAAACCGTGAGTACTATTTGTTGCGTTTTTATATCGTTGGAACGGTTATGTATTATAAGCCATTATATACTTAGAGCTGAGCCATTTCGCGAAGTTTGCTTTATATGTAATTATCGCGCGCAACAAAATATGCAAATCAGTAAACTTAACAATCACTTAGGATTATAACACGCGCACCTTAACTATTAGTAATAGGTTAATGATTTGCATGTTTTCTTTTGTCTAATAATTACATATAAATCGAACCGAAATCGCTATTCTCTAATTATACTGCATTATACAGTACGTGTATAATAGGATTACACATAAAGGTAGGCTATCACATAGTTATCTCAGGTTAAATGTTACTTATGCAATCTTTAAAAAAATCATTTACAATTAAGTCTTATGCATCTCAAACCCCGAATTTGAGAAATAATACAATATTTTTTAAATTTAAATTTTAGTTATTAATATATTTAAAATTGAAAATAATATACGTATAATAGATGGTGTAAAGGTGTACATACGCCAAGTGTACAATTCCCAACGCTAGTTATTTATGATATTAAGTTATTTAAGTGACATAACTTCAATTGTGATATGACATAACTCGACTCTTATAACCTTCAGCTCGAATATCAAAGGCAGCAACTCATGCAAGAACGACAACAGTTCCATATGGAACAACTGAGGGCTGCAGAGTTCAGGGCTCGACAACAGGCTCACGCCATGTTCGCTACACAACAGGGAACACAACACTCGACAAATTTGAGTCAAACTCCTTCAGAAGTGGACGCATTACAAGGTGGGCAAACACAACGTAATGTTAATCCAACTCCTTCTGCAGCTCCGGTGAGACCGCCCGTCACTCCATATAATTCATGGCAAAGACCACAAATACCAGCGCAGCAGCAAATGCCACCGCAACCACTGCATCAACCAATCGGAGCTCAAGCGCCTCATCCAATGGCTCCACAGCCACCAACACAAGCGCCGGTACCACCACAGGCAATGACATCAGTGGCACAACCAATACCTGTCCCTCAATCTCGTCCACCACTTGCACAGCAAGTGTTCGCACAGTCGCCACAATTCGTTCCGACGCCTCAACACAATCAACAACTTTATGAACAAAAGCATTCACACATTGCACAAACTGTGACCCCTCCAATGCAACCCCTACCACAAGCACCTCATCCTCCTATGTCCCAACCCTTGTCACAAGCACCCCCACCCCCTCACCCTCCACACCTGTCTCAACCTCCAGTCTCACAACCAATAGCAATGCCACAATTGCCACAACCATCTCCACCGATGTCACAATTGCCACTCCAGCCGCCAATAACTCAATTCACACCTCAAGCCAGTGAGTTATTTAGCTATTTTATAAATTACAGTCGAACCCATTTATAACGAACAGGTCGGTGCAGCCGAAAGTGCTGATTATAACCGGGATTCGTTATAAAGATATAAAGAATATTATAAAGAATAACTTATAAAGAATATTCGTTATCCACTTTTTAAAGTCTAAGGAATCGGTACATTCGTTATATCCTCGTTCGTTATAAACGGGTTCGACTGTATTTGAAATCCCAACGCTTTGCTTATATTTAATTAAATGGTCACAAAGCTTATGAAGTTTTTTCTCTTCCTTTGCACTGCTGCCAGTTTTGGATATCAATGCTTACGCTTCGTCGTGGCTTTGCTGCGGTCTTATTATTAACTTTCGCTATAAATATAATCTCATATCTCATTGCATTTTCATTTACTTTCAATAATAATTCATATTTTAAAGTTTAATTCAGTTTAATAGAGTTGCAAATTAATCAATATATTTTCAAAGCAGCGATAGGTCTACAACCGGGTCCACAACAGGGACAGCCACAGCCTGTAATTAATGATCAAAACAATATGATGTCATCGCACGCTCCACAGCAAATACCTTCACATATTGTTCCACATCCTGGATCATTGTCGCACGTCATGCCTCCCAATAATGCTCCACAACCGGGTAATTGTTAGCTTCTAATTGATTAGTCAGTTATTCAATGTTTCCATTCATTGAAATTTATATTTTAAGTAATTTATAATAATTGAAAATTTTTATTATAGGTATTTGTGAGCCTAATAGAGAAGAAACTCCAACGATGTAAACAGTATTTTGTCAATTTTGATAGCTTAGCTTTAAATTTAATATTTTTCTCTTTTCTTACCATTCATTTATTTATAACTCAACTTTTCATGGGTTGACAATTGTTATTATTATTATTACCGGTACTTCTGTTTTAGATAATTTCGTACATAAATTAAATTCTTAACTCATAAATGGAATCATTATAAACGATGAACACTTCTATACATATTTAGTGTATCTATTAATTAACTTATTTACTATAAAATTCAATTAATTTAGGTATTATTATTATATTCTTTTTATTTACTGTTTATAATTTATCCATTTATTAAAAATAAAATAAAAATGCTTTTATTTCGTATTATTTTGCGCGTAAAGCAATCTAATTCATAAAGTTGTCAATTAATAGCTATAATAGACTGAATGTTTTGCTATGCGATAAAGTCTAAAATATTTATTGGTTTAATATCTAAAGTCCAGCAGCGCTTCAATGGATGCATAGCTGTCTCTGACGACTGACGCGAGGCTTCATCGAAACACTTTTAATGACGGATATAAAAAGTTGTCAACTCTAATGGTGTGAAGTGTCCGTTGCGGTCGATATACTGTAGATGCAGAAAATTATAAGGCAATCGCTTACTTAATTTCAAACTCTGTTAATTATGAAAACTTGAGGTCAAACAAAATATCGATAATATTTGAAGTGAAGTTTGAAAAATAAATCATTTACAGTCAAACCCGTTTATAACGAACAGGTCGGTGCAGCCGAAAGTGCTCGTTATAATCGGGATTCGTTATAAGTGTCCACTTTTTAAAGAAATTAATGAATCGGTACATAAGATATCATTCGTTATAACCGGGTATTCGTTATATCCGAGTTCGTTATAAGCGGGTTTGACTGTATACATAAGAACTCAACTAAGCTTATAAAGTACTTCTCTGTTGTTAAGCAAAGAAAATACTGTACTCTAATTATTTTTAAAATAATTTCCCATTACTGAGACTTAAATGGATGAAAATCTTATATGCAAAACAAATATAATTTAAATTTCTTAAATGTTATTAAAGAAAGTAATTTAATCAAAGGTGATTTTTAAAAACTTCGCAACACTATAAATGCGACACATTGGTGGGTGTTTGTTGTGAAAGACAATAATAAGATAATTTCATTTAGAATCAATATCTTATTTATATCTTTTCTTTTCTCACTCATTCAAAACAAATTTTAATATAGAAATAAACAAAAAATATAAACATGGATTTGAATTTTATTAGATCCCTCTGAAAATTTTTCTTTAATCAATTTTCTCAAATGGGTTATTGATTTTTTCTGAGATTACACTTTGTATGACTTGTAATCAAATATTATGCATAACATGAAAATTAACTAAAAATTTTTATGTGATAATAAAAAAAAGCTTATTTTATAATAGAATGCACGCATATTTTCTAATTACAAAACAACCAATTAATATAATGCAGATTTTGAATAATTAGTTTTTTTCATAGTATGCAATACAATCAAAAACTATTTATACCATTCGGAAGTTATTCATAATTTTAATGATTCACTTGAGCTCAATTATCCAGGGCTTAGCTCAAGCTCTCTATCCTCGCGATTAAAAGCAACATTACATATGTTATTTTGAATGATTTTTTAAATCTAAAAAATATAAAATCAATTAATTGAAGTTATTTTTATTAAATCTGAGTTTAAATGATTGAATATTCTATTGTACTGTACTTTGAACTGAAATTTAAATTTAGCTGATTTTAAATCGCATAATATTGATATCTACTCTATTGATAACTAATATAAAAAGGTTTTGCAGTTTTTTTAGTACAAGAACTAAGAGAAGAATTGATTGGAAAAAAGACATATTTTATTTGAGACGGTTTTCTCGAACACATTTATGACACCAATGATTGGTGTCGTGAAAAAAAGAAAAAGACAATACCATAAACATGAATTTGATATAAGAATAAGCGAATATAGTATGTTATAAATAACCCATAATTGAAATAAAAATGAATTGAGATTTTCTGCAAAAAGCATTTGAAACTACCAAATGTTAACTTTAAGAGTTTTTCTAACAGAATCGCTAACAGAATCGCTCAATACATTCGGTTTGAATGAAAATGAATTACAAAACCAGTAAATTTACGCCAAAAGTCAATTTTGAAACCCAAGCGTAAACCTGATAGTGAGTTTGCGCATCTTTTCACAGTTGAAGCATTTTCTGTATTACTCTATTTCTCTCACTATCGAAAACAAGAGGCACTACATTTGTAAGAACCTTAAACACCATATCGACGCTATTTTCTTCTTCTTGTCTCTTGTTCTGCAACTTCTTGTTTGGTTGAAAAGTGCTGTTAAACTATATTCAGTGAAGATGATTGCGATCGCTTGTGTCATGTGATGACTTCTTTATTGAACAACAAATACCTAAAACTGCTTCTGAAAATATTTTAAACGCAGAATTAATTTTCTACTGGAGTTAAGATATTTATGACATTTCATATTTGAAAACAATCACAAATGTTTGTAAATAATGTTATATTTGATATGTGTGTGCATAAGATATCTTTTCATTTACCATTTATTATAAAAGTTGTTTATATTTATTGTGAACAATTGCATTCATTCTTAAACTGAGTATTAGATCTCTAGCATTCACAGTAAGCTATTCTTAAAGGCAAACTGTGTTTTACATCATCTCTTCATTTGCTTTGCTTAGAATCTCTGTTTTGATGCTTATTCTCAGTTAGTGTTCATTCAAAACCATTTGATTAGTGGTTTATTCGTAAAAATCGAAATCCTATGTTTTCCGGCTTTTATCATAATCTATAACTGCTTTTATTAAATAAATAATAATCTTATTTTTGACTTTAGAAGAATATAAAGAACTTTTCTTTTAAAAAAATTTAAGAAAAGTTCTTATCTGAAATCAAATGAAGTCAATTAATAATATAATAGATATAAGAATAATAAGCCAAACATAATAATAGATGACTACAAATGTTGATTAATTATATATTTATTATGAAACTGAAAAGATTTATTGTCCTATTTTGCTGTTCTTTTCTATACGTGAAAAGTGTGAGCGCTCACCAAAAGTAAGTGAAACTTTTGCAAAAATATATCATTTATAAGTGTCAAACAGGTCTAAACTGAGCTTATAATATATAAGAGCAAAACTGTTAAATGGGTTGTAAATATTGTATATCAGAACTCCACAGGTTTTGTGTTTGAGATTTTTCTTTAGGAATTCTATTATTGAATATAAATAAGTGAACGGAATTTTGAAATAATGCCAAAAATGAAATCTTTGCTGAAAGAGAAAAAATCTTTCTATGAAAAAAGGTATTAATTATCCAAAACTTTGTGAGAATTTGTTTAATAAAAAGTTTGATCATTTTTGAAGTATATGTATATGAAGTATATGAAGACAATAAACATATACAATAATTTTGTGCAAATACACATTCAAATGAATAGTTTTAAGCATAACATTTAAAAATAATTAAATATTATATGCATTTATAAGCGTAAATGGTTTTATCATATTTTATACAATATATCATCCGTTTTCATAGAAATGAAGATATTTATCTCAATGTGAGCCTAATAATAGTATATTCGAAAACATAATTCAGTGGATATTACGCATGTATTGCAATCCTTTTGAGTATTCACTTATGATTGAGACGAGAATTTTGCTAAAGGGCTCGGTTAAGAAGTTTTAATACCGATTCCTTGCAATTGATTCTGACTGTTTAGCGACGGCAGCAATAAATAAATAAGTAAATAAATGATGTTCAGCACTTCCTATATTCCATATTCTAGCTGCCAGTCATAAGATGTTATTATATTGTACGTGGTCTGTAAAAAATATGTGTCCGGTATACAACTTAAATGTATATAATAGATTGGGAAATCAAATTCGCGTTTAAAATACTCTAATAATATTTATTTTAGAGCAGAATAATTTCTATATACTGTATATAGATTCTATATATATTAATTTCTATATATATAGATTCTATATATATTAATTTCTATATATATAGATTCTATA
>JAUJYU010000470.1:0-13188 GCA_033995675.1 Nothrus silvestris
AATTTTTTAATTTTCTTACACTTAAAGCCAATACAATGCAAAACATCCCTCAAAGACTCGCATTGAATGACATCCATTTCATAACAATATAAACGCATTTCTTCTAAATTCACTAAAAGTGTTAACACTTTTAAACAGTTTTATTCCTAACTCTCTATTCGTCGCAAAGAAATCAAAAATAGAAATTCCCAAATATTTTGATGAGTTTTGAGTCTTATTAACAAAAGTTTCAAATAAATTGTTTTTCGGATTAAGTGATAATAACTTAATAGACATGAGTTTAGGCACTAATAAGTCATTGTTTTCAAAGATATCTTCAAGTTTTATATTATTTAATGATCTTATGTTTGGATACAATTTCATTAACGGCTTGTAATCATATTTAAAGAGATAATGAAAACAAATTTTCTAACTTTTGCCCACAATATTCAAACTCTAACAAAACTTTTTTAATAATGTTTTCGAAGTGGAAACCAATTGACTTCAAATGTATGGGATATTTTGTAATTAATTGCAATAACTTTTCTCTATTATCACACGAATTATTAAAAGTGTGGTTAATATTGAAAAATATTTTATTAATAAATTTACACATTTTTAACACACTTTTAAGCTCTTTTAAATCTATTTAAACTCTTAGAAATAAAATTTTTCTGTTTATTCGTTTAGTGACAACTGTTTCGGGTCTCGAATCCTGTAAAATCGGGTATTCATAAAAAGTATTGTTTATTAAATATAAGTCTTTGGAACTGATGTGAAGTGCATTCAAAACGTATTTTGCCTTCAATTCTTAGAAAACTTAATAACAATTCATACAAATCGTCTTTAAACCCTTCAAATGATTTCACATTAAAACCAAATTTAGTTTTTTCGAGTTATTTCAGGAAATAATTAGAAAAAAACTTTGTAAAGGACTTATATTTGCTTTTTTTAGCTAATATACTATCATATCTTTAATGAATTGCTTTTATAAATGTGACGGTTTCTATGCATTAACACATTGTCTTATACGATGCAATCATTAAGTAAAAAGTTTAGATAACTATTAAATACATGCATACTTATGTCGCCTTATTTTATATCCTATTACTAAATATATTTGTAATAGATTTTTATTCAATCACTTAAATGTCATTTAATTTAACCTTTAATTATATATAAATAAAATATTTTAAATTATTTATAATTAAGTTATTTTTCATAATTAAAGAGTTAAATACAATGAAGGATCCAATGAGAAAACATCTTATTATTAAAGATTCAAATTGTAGGGAATATACAGTCATTAACAAAACCTTGAGATTCGAGAACTTCAGATCAAACGTCTTGTCGTAAGCCGATTTTGGCCAAATTTTATAATAGAAGTCCTAACATTATTCACTATCTTTTGCTAGGTCGGCACCTTTCTACAATGCTGAGCAGTTTTACATAAATTGATAAAAGTCTAAAACAACTTGAAAGGTGCCGACCTAGGAAAGTTGGTCAATAATGTTAAGAATACTAATATAAAATTTGGTCAAAATTGGCTCACACAAGACGTTCGATTTGACCTAAGCTGGTTTTGTCAATGACTGTATATTATATAATAATAAAGTACAAATAAGTCTTGTTATACTATTGTGTGCTTTTATTGGTATCGGAACTCCATTTATTTTGGAAGAAGTTGCGAAAAATGAATCCGACGCCTGTTTAATTAAATCTGACCTCAGGTAGAGTTTAAACTTCTTTTATATTGAGCTTTACATTAAACTTAAATTTCAAAAATTGAAAATATTTACATATAATTTATTAGATATCAAAGATGCTTACAGTTAGTTCTATAATGTGCTATTTATATTGAATTATGCCTTAAAATAACAATTGTTGAAAAAATATGAAATTACTTTAGTTAATACAGTAATTCAAGCGTTTAATGCAAGAAGTGCTTTAGTATATAATAATAAAAGGGCTTAAATTTCAATAAATTCTTATATTTAAAAAAGCCCTTTCATCAATAAGTCAGTTAACTAATACACTTGCATTATATGCTTGAATTGCGAAAATCAAATAAATCAAAATTATTTTATAATTTGCTGAAAGAATGTTTTTAAGTGTAATGAATCATTACAAATGATAATTAATTTTCTTGTTATCATACACTTATAGATCAGTCTGTCTGATACTTACTTATAGATAATATAGATGTTTATTAATATATGCATACAGTCAGAGCTCTATAATTTCACACTGTATAATTTCACAATCTGTCTAATTTGACATAATTGCCAGTCCCATATTCGGGCCCTATGTTAAGCATAGGTGATAAATTTCCATTTGTATATTTTCACTTTCACATAGTTATTTGGAAAAGTCGATGTAAAATTTACTATAAAATTTCACATTTGTATTAATATTAAATGAGACATATATAGCATATATTGTCTCTGATTTTCAATGAAAAAATTAAAAGTTAAAATAAATTATATAACATAATAGGCAGAATCACTTTTAAATCATAGATTTCCTGCATTTTCAAGTGATAAAATAGTCTAAACTTCATTATTTTTAAAAATCTTTAAAGTTTCATTTGAGATAACCCTTCGTAATTACACATTGACATAATCTAAGTCCCAACTGTGTGAAATTATACAGCTCTGACTGTACTCTCTTATTAAGTAAAGAGTTGAGACTTTATATAAATTAATTAAAAAATATGAATTGAAACAAAAAGAATGAATCGATTTACTGATTAACACTTTTAATTAATTTTATCACTAAAGGTATAACTGCTTTCCCCTTAAACAAACTTTAACACTCAATAAAACAGATTGTTTGAAAGTCAAATGTTGTTGGGATGAGTTCGCGACTAAAGATGAAATTCAATGCTATTATGGGATGGTTTTTAAAGAAGAAGACAAAATGCCCGGTTATAAGATTGAGTCTTCAGCAGACAATGTATCCGCTACTCTTGTGGTCGATATATTACCAAAATATTTAAATGGATCTAATGAGGATATAACCGTTGGTCCAGTTGTAAAACATCTATTAAATCTCACTGTTAAACATTACAGTCGTTCTCATTTTAGTGTCAAAATTAGTGATAAGAATGGTATTTACAAACATTACAAATTATTATTATTTATGATTTTAAGACCATTTTAAAGTACTTATTATGTTAGCTCTTCTGATATATACAACTATATACAAGCAGAGTTGCTCAAAGGGAAGTTAAGGGAGATTTTTTTTATACTCACTCTTGAAAATGTCTTTGCAGCTTATTTAAATGCATAGTGTTCAATGTTGTGTGAACTACTTTTTGTAAGTGATAATTAAGATTTTCGTCTCAGCCAGGATTTTTTGCATGGGGGGAGGGGTTAAAATTATAAAATTCTCTTCTTTAGTTTTAAATACAGTTATTATATTAACTTTGTCCATTTAATGAGCTAACCCCATTAGCTTACATACAAATTTGGGCAAATCTTTTCCAAATTTGACACAATAAAAAGATTGCTACCTTCAACTTTACATTAAAATTGCTTTGTTTTCTATCCAATAGAAACCAAAAACTATGACTATACAAAATTTTTAAATTATCAAAAGCTAAATGAATTCAAAAATAATTCCGAAAGTCAGGCAGAAATTTATTTCACGCAAAAACCAAAAGATGACTTTACGATTATTGTTAGGCGAAAAAAAACTAATACACATATATTTAATACCGGAGAATATTCGCCATTCATTTTTAGCGAAGGCTTAATAGAAATAACAACTTTATTGCCGAATGACTTGATCTTCGGTTTAGGACAATCGCCATCCAAAAGTTTTAAGCATAATATGACTTATCCTCAGGTTTGTTAACAAAGAAAGTTTGAAATTATAGTTTACTTATATTTAATTTTAAAATTTTTAACCAACAGAATTGGGCCATTTTTAACAAACAGTATTTAAACCTCACTATTAACCAGACGAGTTGGTTTGGTTCCCATCCCTTTTATTTGGGTCTTGAAGGAGACGGTAATGCATATGGAATTCTCTTAATAAATACACATCCCATAGAAATAATAACAAATAGTAGGCCTAGTCTTACATATAGGACTATCGGCGGATATTTAGAATTTGTAAGTATTTTATATATTTTAATTGAAACAAAAATAGTAAAAGTTTTCAAATAAGATTTTAACGATAATTTATCTAACATTTATTTAGCACTTTTTTATGGGCCCGAAACCTAAGGATGTTATACAGCAATTAAAAACCCTAATACCTAAGCCATCGCTTCCGCCTTATTGGGCATTAGGTTTTCATTTATGTCGCACTACATGTGATACCAGAGAAGCGGAGAGGATCTTAGAAGCTATGCGAAACAATTCTGTGCCCTTTGAATCTGATTGTGGCAGTTCTGGACTGTCGTCTGTCAATTCAAACGATCAAACATATAAAATAAAAGAATTTTTCAATAGAACTCGTATATACGGCATTCACACAACTGTAGTACAAGTGCCTCAAAAGTTAAAATATTATGACCCGCCACAAAAGGATGAAAATGGAAAAATTATTATACAAAAAGACCATATAAAGGATATTTATGACCGTTGGTCTAAATATGCTTTATATAATGTGACAAATGGCCTTAAATCTGAATATAATGGATACTACTATGATTATTGTGGGGAATCGTCAGGTTTGACCATTTTTTTTAAAAAACAGAACAAAATAAACAAATTACAACTTTTATTTCATTTATTTTAATACTTAGAATACATTTAAAATACTTATCAAAATATTTTAATAGGCCGATTGGCACAGGGAAGCTATTTAATTATTAGTATCATTTAAGTTTTGAAAAATGTTCTTCAATTGAATATATTTATCTTTTTACATAAATAACACAATAAATAAAATATAATTAAGCCTTTGCTTAGTTTTATCATTAATTTTATCATTAGTTTTATCATATTAATTTTTCTTAAATCAGATATATATTATGCTCTATAATTAAATAATGCAACATTGATCAAATTATAAACTATTATCAAGCTAATTGAGCTTTCTAAGTTCCTTCTCTTTTACTACAAATTTCTAAACTACAATAGTATTAATATAGCCCTCAATAAATAAAACTAGAGCTGAGCAATAGAATTAGACTTTAGACTAGAAGTCTATATAATTCTTTGGACTTTAGATTAAACGTCTAGAAAATTCATCAGAATTTAGACTAAACTTTAGACTTCTATAAATTTTAATGCGTTTTTTATTATTTAATTTTTTAACAATGAAATAACTTTTTAAGGCATTTAATTATTTTTTATATATTATATAACATAATAATTTTGACCGTAATTTTCTCGAGTGAATAAGGCTTTTTTGTGAATAAATTTGAAAACTTTGAGAATATTTCTTTACTTCTAACTAGCGTTGAAAAATTTACTAAATTTTTAAAAGAGCAATAAATCAATATATTTTTAAAAAATGATGTTTGTCTGTTCGTGTGTTCGTTTGTGTGTCCGCAATAATGCTATTTCAACAATACTTTTAGAATATTAAAAATTAAAATTTGAAATATTTTAAAACTCTTGCTATTTCTTTAATAATACTTTTACAACAATGGCTTAGAATTAAAGTGCTTTAAATTTTGAAATTATAATAAAAAGTTATTAGATTATGAGGTTATGAGATTTGAGATTAAGAGATGTATTAGGCAACGAATTAAATACCTGTAATGAGACTCTGAGTTGCGAAGCAACGGGTGGCCCCTCTAGTTTATTAATAAATTTATCAAAAACTTAGATTATTTAGTAAATTTATTATAAAAATTTAGCAATGCAAAAAATATATAATTCAATCATATCACTAAAATTTTGGGTTCTCCTACAAGTATGAGAAACAAATGGGGGTGCAATGGCGAAACCCTCCTCCTCCTCCTACTTATTTGCAATTTAATATTAACAAAATAAAAATTATAAGAGTTGAGAACATTTGGTTAATTCTCTTCTATAGCCACTTCTAAAAAATATCTATTATAGATTTTTATAAACTTAAAGTTCTTTAAACATCTGAGATTCGAAAGTTAGTCTGCGATTCGAATTGAATGCTTGAATAGCTAACGGCCGCAAAGCTGACCACACCTATGCGATTAAACTTTTATATTCAAAAATATATTCTAATGCAAGTTGCTTATGTTAATGTTAATAATTCATAAATAATGTATCGCAAAAATTGAGGGGGCGCTTTGGTGTCTCTTTCTATTTTATCATTGTACTGTATACCAAATGCACTAAAATAAGACATTATTATTACTAAAACTCGAATTATTATAAAACTCATTAAAATTAATTGACGCACTTTATGAAAAATTTAGCAGAAAATTTAGTTAAATTTTTTAAAAAGAGGTAATAAATTTATTACTCCCAACTAGCGTTGGAAAAATACACGAAAATTTTTCCCATGATGTATTATACTGTATTATACATGTACAATAGGTTTGCACATAAAAGGCTATCATATGTTATCTCAAGGTTAAATATAACTTTATGTAATATTAAAATCTTTAAAAAATCATTTATAAGCAAGTTTTATGCATCTCAAGCCCCGAATTTGAGTCATATAACCTAATTTTAAAACTTGGAAATAACAATTCTGTGCAATGTTTAATTTTTAATGAAATAATCATAAACTTTGTCTAATTTTAGTGTATTTTCTAATGTATTGAAAAATCGCTCATGTATTATAAATGTATAATACATCCGTGTATAACACATCTAATGAATTTTTCCAACCCTACTCCCAACGCTACTTCTAACACTAGTTGAAGACTTAAGTCTAGTTTAAAGTCTAATGTGCTGAGCTCTGAATAAAGCTACGGTAACTTTCTCTGCTCTATCGAAAAGCGTAACCTTTTCGTAACCTTTGCGTAACCTTTTAGTAACCTTTTAGTAACCTTTGCGTAACCTGAAAATCTAGTCTTTGCAAATAAAAGCTAAAATATTTAAACATTTTGTTACATAAAAAAGTTACAGAAATAAAATTCCTATTCAATTTGTAATATGATTTTAATTTACAATTTCATAGGCATTACAAATAAAACAGTGATATATCCCAATTTTGCAAGCATTTCACATAACATAGCAGATACGGCTGAACCATTATTAAAAGATTTTGATCTATTTACTAAATTTGATGCCTTTAATAAATTTGATGGCTTAATACTTGACTACAACACTCCACTTGATTTAAGCTACACTACAAAGAATGGCAATAAAAGCTGTCAATCATTTCTCGATAAAAATAAATGGAATCGATATTTCTATTCAAAATTAAATGAATACACACCTTGTCTTGATTTGAAATATCCCGGTATTGAAGATGGACCCACTCATTTGTCTCTTCATAATCTATATGGATATCAACATATGGAATCTGTGAATATATTTTTATTATTATATTATCTGTAATTTTAATTGAATACATGATTCTATGTATTTATAGTCATATAAAGCTTTGAAGGAATATAAAGGCACTTCAGAGCGCAATCTTGTTATGAGTTCGTCCACTTTTATCGGTAGCGGTTATTACGGCGGACATATTGGCGGGTCTATGAACGCCACTTGGGATATGTTGAGGCAGACCATTGTGCAAACTTTGGAATTTAATATGTATGGAATACCTTTGACTGGTTTTCCTGTTTGTGGATTCAAAGGTAAAAAACGTTACGTTACGTATTTTGATGTTTTTGGAATTAATCAAATCTTAGATTTCAGAAACAATATAATAAGTTTTTTTACTATTAAAGGGAAATAGTTTTAAATAATTAATAATAACAACTTTTAAGAATAATCGCTAATAATTTAAATAGTAATTGAATAATAATTATAAAGGAAGTGCTGTTAAGGATAAATATTAATATCAACAGTGATTATTAACTTAGATAAATTTTGTCAATAATTTATATAATTATTAATTTGCACACAATTTATGATTTAACTAATTAAACAATATGTCAGTGCTTTAGAAAAAAAGGCTTAACATTATTGTGAACGCGAGCTTTTGCTTAATTCAAAATAAAAGACAATCGACATTAAACTTAATGCTGATATGAGCGACAGATAAAAATATAAATACCCTTAAAATAGTGTATCTTTTTAGCAATTAAGCAAAATGTCAAAAATATTAAGTCTTAGGCACTGCCTTAACAAACATACTGTATTTTACAGATTAGACAACTATTCCTTTCCTCTCAACTCAATATTGCGATAAAGTCTTATCAAAATTACTATTGGGTTCAGAGGAAAGAAATAGATGCCATACCTGTAAAAGTTTTAATATCACTACATCTTTTCTCAATTTAAACAAAAGGCTGGCCTAATAACACAGAGCTATGTTTACGATGGTATCAATTGGCGTCATTACAGCCATTCATGATATCCCACAGAGATTTTAATGAAGAGCTCACAGACCCGATCACAGTGTCAAAAATTGGCGGAGAGATAGAAAAGCCCACTCTCGAAGCGATTAGAAGTGCAATTACAATAAGATACCGATTACTACCCTATCTCTACACACTATTCTATTTCGATCACACGGAAGGAGATATGGTTTTGAGGCCAATGTTTTTTGAATATCCAGACGATGTCAAAACTTATCAAATTGATAAACAATTTTTTTGGGGCTCAGCTCTCATGATATCGCCCGTCACTGAATTAGGGGTTAAGAGCGTTAAGGCTTACTTTCCTAAAGGAAATTGGTATTCATTTTTTATTTATTATTTATTAATTAAATAATAATTTTCCAATAAATTTATTTAAAATTTTTCAAAATTACACTATTTTAAAGATAAGAATTAAGACTTCACTGAAAATCTTTTTGAGTTAGTACAAAATGTTAGACACTTGACCTCCGTGTTTGAGTTGAACCCCGAACTTAAATAAGGGCCTTAAGTTCTGGGCTATATTTTTTTATAAAGGTTCAGTTATGTTTATATTATTATTTGTCTAATTTTTGAATACATGTGAAATAACATTTAAATTACACATTTATTGAGCTGAATAAAGTTAATCTACTAAAAGTGAGAGTTTCAACCCTTATAACAGTAACAATTACAGTAACCATAATTTTTTTAAAATATTTAATAAATTCATATTTATAAAAAAGAATAATTTCACAAAACTTTAAAATAATAAATTGCATTTTATATATTAACATTTATCCACAGGTATGACTTCTATAGCGGTCGTATGATTCCCAACAAAAACAGTCAATTTATAGAGCTATCAGCCATTGAATATCACATTAATTTGCATATCAGAGGAGGTCATGTCATACCAACACAGCCCTCGACAAACAACACAAATACAGCTGAATCGCGTTCACATCCGTTCACATTAATTGCAGCCTTAGATACAAATAATATGGCCGAAGGAATTCTTTTTATCGACGACGGAATAACCGAAAACTATAAATCACCGAAGAATCAAATGATAATTTCAAAATTTTATTTCGAAAATACAAATGTCACCATTAAATCAATATTCAGTCAATGGGATTCATCAAATATTAATATCAATACTATCGATACAATTAAGATCTATGGCATTATTGACCCGCCATATCCTCAAACATTCACTATTACTGAAGATGGTATACGAAAACAGACGAAATACCCTTATAATACAACATATGATGCATCTCTTGGTGTGTTGACTCTTAAAAATTTTAATATCAATTTGATTGAACACAAAAGCTATTTATTTCAATGGACTTATAAAGAGTGGGGTAAATATTGAATTATTCGGTTGTTTTTGCGCTTAAATCATTGCAAATAATATGAGATTTTAATGAATAAATTTATTTTACAAAACATCTGTTAAATAATTTAAAATGTATTTTTAATGCTTTACTATTATTGAAATGAAATAAAATATATATTATATTGTATTTGATAAATTACAGATAAATTTAAGAGTTATTAAATTTAAAAAAGTTGAAGTATTAATACAAATATTTAACTACAAAAGTCTTTGACGTTATTATCAATTAGTTTAACATTAGTTTAAAAATGAATAGATATTGTAAAGGGGACATACATTCTTATTATTATACATTATACATAGCCTACTGACAGTATAGTACTCTGCTAACCTATATCAAAGGTTGTATACATTGACAATGTTCTCTCCTGATCTACTTCAAAATATAGAAACCATAGATTGTATGTTACACTATACATATAAAGGCAGTATTATTCTCTTTAGTATACTCCTGAACTACATTAAAGTATATTAAACTATTGTACTCCTCTCCTGACATAAAATCTAAACTGTATTAGAGCCATAGACTTTATGATAAACTATATGTAAAGTACCGATTCTGTATACCTATCCATAAGGATATATTGTTACACATAGGAATACAATACATGTCCTAATACGCAACGCAAAGGCGTAAATAACCTATTTTAGATAACCAATCTAAAATTACAATTTTTCCACAAGAAAGATGTTTTACTTAAACAAACCAATAACTGATTGTAAAACAATAGACACAACATAGGAACTGTCCAAAACTCGCGCAGATACTCCGCCTGAAATGGACTATAAAACGAGCTGCACAACCGATTTTCCTCAGTTGTTGTTTTGGTGACTCAATTACTTGTCTTTGGAAGACTCTGGAACTCAACATAGTCTTTGATGAGACTATTGGGTATTGGCTCTAACTTGTAGTGAACTACTCTTTTATATATTGAAGTTACTCCCTTTGATAGTGAAGTTACTCTCTTTATTTTGTGACTCAAATATTCAATTGACGTCTATATGATTGAGCAATTCTGTTGGACTTTCTTTGGCTAACTCAGGAAGTGTACAAAACATCACACTTTACAATATTTATTATAACGAAATACAAACAATGAAATTAATGCCTTTTGAGGAAAATTACTTAAAAGTATTTAATTAAATGTTTAATAGAAATATAGAGCCTTTTGAATAAAGAGCTCTAAAATCATAAGTTGAGGCCATTTAGACATCATTTGATCCAAAGATTGAACAAATGTAAGAATCAAATGGAATGATAATCAAGTTTTTCGGCAAACTTTCATATTTTTTATTCGATATAAACTCCAAATAATCGAAATCTTCTTCACTTTCATCGGGTTTTTCACCAAAAGAGTGAACGAAATGACAAAAAGGCTTTTTCACAGCCAATGATATCAAAGCGTCGACTGTTTTGTGTGTTATTTCCTGATTGTCTTCGAAACGAATGGATGTTATTTCCGGACAATTATTAATGATATGACAAATGCCTTCTTCTGCTAAACTCCAAGGATTAAAATTAGTGTGTCTTATAAGACAATTCAATTGTTTGAGTCTAACCATTGTTCTTTATCTGTTTTCGGTATTTATTGGAAAATAATTCAAAACTTTTTGAATCCATATAACGAAATACAATGTCTTCTAATTTTGTGAGAAATTGTTTCAAAACAGCATTTAATTTAACATTTTTTTGGTAATAATAGTTGTCTTAGATTTGGAGTTGAATTCAGAATAGTTTCCATTTATTGAGTATTAATGCCATTCATATTAATTGTTTGCAATCTTTGGTAACCATTATTTCCATTTCATTTCCATTGAATTCCGTTTCACTCAAAATTCCTAAAAGTGTCAAATTTTGCAAATAATCAAAAACTTCAATAATTATATCAAAAAATAATTGAGAATTACTATTGATTTCAAAGTCATGATTCAATTCAAACTTTTGCAAACTTTCCATAACTGACTCATCGTTTGAATGCTTCTTCGGAATGAGATTTGTGTACAAAAGTTGTGATTCATTTGCGATTATATTATGAATAATTATTTGTTGAAAAAATTGAGTTTTTCTCTTATTATTAATTGAGAGAAAAGTTGGCAAAAGTTGTAATAAATTGTCAAATAATTTCCAACTATAGTCAATATCTACTTATATAATTGAATTGGAATTAGCTTTGATATCATTTATATTTTTTATTTAAATATCGAATTAATTTTAGAATTCTATTAAACAATAATTGACTCAAATTATCGCAACTTTTCGTTAAAATGTTTCCTATTTTTCACTTTAATTCATTTGTTAATCAATAATAAACGTGAAGTTATTTCTATTAATACCGGAAAAGCAAATACAGTAATAACTGTTATGAAGTGATATTTATTCAGTAATTGAGGATCATTTCAATAGGTATGACTGTGCATAACAAATAAATATATATATTAGATTTGAATATCGCGCACATATACTATCAGGGAATTAGTGCATTGTTTTGCATGATTATTCTGTTCATTAAAGACATGCGCAGTCAGACCTACTGAAATCATCCTCAATTGCTGTATTGATTTAAGTTTAATTGGTTATTACATAAATAATCTCTTATTTTTAATATGTTTTAAGGGTCTCCTCAGTATTCTATCCACCAATGAAAATGGTGTAAAGAATTACGTATTTCCTAACAGTTGGGAGGTAACCTATTATATTGCATTGGTTCTCAAATGGTGTGATACGAGCCATAAATCACAAAATGAAGAAAAATAGGGAAAAAATATAATGATGTATAATTTATGCGGAGGCACCGTTAATGCAATATATCGATAGTTAAAATATCGATTGTAAGGCTTTCGATAGTCAATCGATAATACTATCGATTTTAGACATTTCGAGTCATTATATCGATAATAATGCTGTTAATTTTAGACATTTCAATAGTCATTATATCGATGTTATTTTTTTCAGGGGAATAAGTCAGAAGTATAAGAAAAAGTTATACCCACTGTGAACGTCACAGACCCAAATGTCACAAATCGATTGTAATAATCAATATAATCACTATCTAAATGTCTAAAATCGACAGTATTATTATCGATATAATCACTAACAAATTTTTTACTACCGACATATAGTTATACACAGTGTTGTAAATCTGGAAATTGAAATTTCTGGCAATTTCAAAGATCTTTTGGGAAATTGTAATTGACGCAAGTAACGCCATCAAAATTTCTATTAGTAATGCTATTTAATTGATATATTAATCAGATATTAATAAACAATGTTAATCAGAAATAGAAATAATTTTAAATATAGCGGCGCAATATTATGTGAGGCTTTATAGATGCAAAATTATAAAAAAATATATTTAATATAAATTTTCTCAAATTTTATCATAATTTTCTTTTAATTAAACATTAT
>JAUJYU010000471.1:0-13188 GCA_033995675.1 Nothrus silvestris
AAATCAGACCCCCCCCCGAGCGTTACTATTTATTTAATGATTTTATACTATAATTAATTGAGATTTATTTCCAGATATATATAAATGAGTATAATTTGAAATAATAATTAATCAGTTTACGTTACTTTTGGTATAGATAAATATATCTTTAAGACTATATACTCTATTATTATATTAGTTGATATAATATATTAGTATAAATACCCTGTAAAAAGAATAGCTCAGAAAAAGATCAGCTTTAGGTTGATCTTTGCCCCATTCTTTGAAATCCCACAAAATATCATTGGAATCCCAATCGGGTTCATCTCTCACTTTATGCACTCCGGTGTGTACTATAACTAACTTAATGTTTATGTGTTTTAGTAAATTGTCATGAAGTAACTGTTTTTGTAGATAAACATATGTACGGTTATATATCTGGTTATGAAATATTTACTCTTCTTAAACCTGAGGATATACATGATTTAATCGATATAAACGGCAACTTTAATTATTGCTTCACCGAAGTATACGTTTAGATCATCAGGTTGTGAGTCGTATAATTTGAATCTTTCGTTTATGGGCGAGTCTGAAAACATTTTATTTATATATTAATTAATAGTTATGATTGAGTTATTAAGACTTATATTGAAAAATAGACTTGACATCTATTTTAAATAGAGGTGGGTTCGAGATTCGAGTGCAATTGGTATGTTAAACACTTATACATGTTTAAAATCAACTTGCCTATAATCTTTTTTATATAACAACTTATATTTTAAACATTTTTACTAATGCTTCAAATCCTTAACTAAAACGAATATTTCGTTAACATTTTTCATTTTAATTTGGCCAGTGGTCACTTTTCGGGCAAAAAGATACTTAGTGAATGTTTACATGTGATGCTGGTTTTAATAATACCAACCACATGTCTGTAGGTTTTATAGTTTAAGAGTCTATAAACACACACACGCAGACAAAATTTGAAAATTAGTATATATGATTTAGATTGCTAACAAACTTATTAAAAATATAATAATAAAATAGTTGGTTATACTGTATTATATTGTAGCACATTCTGTAGGAATATGGAATTCAATTAATAAATTTAATAAATATAATAAATATGAATTTAATTTAGAAGAATAAAATTTAAATAAGTTTAAATTAAGAATTTAGAAGAATAAAATGTTAATTGAATATTTGAAAAGAATATTTCAAAAATGATTGATAAACTGTTGAATTATTAGCGCCATTTAATTTTATAAAAAATATATTTGCCCCATAAATCAGGTCCAGGCAAGGGAGTATAGCCAAATTTGCCCCTCAAAAATTTTAACCCTCAGATTTTCTCAAAATTATAACCCTCCCCAGGGTTTGAAGCCCAAATCCGCCATTTTACCTACCCCTGAACCTATCCCATGTTTCGGCTGACTTGCCTATACCTGCCATAAACTTGCTAGATAAATTCTGCACATAATTTATAAAATATTCTCCGATGGATATATTTAAATCGAATTGAATATCGTATCTTAAATTGAATATTTAAATACTCTTTGTTTAATATTTTGAAAAAATGTTCATTTTCCTTTTAAAATAAGTTTGTAAATTTTATCCAATATATTTTCCAAGACTTTACTCCTTTTCTCAGAAAATCCGATCTAATTTTGTGATTTTAGTTAAGAAAAAATGTAGACAATTACATAATTACCCTGGTAATGACATGGTAATCATTATATTTACCTAGTCGAAATGTTTGAAAATCGATTAATATTACAGTCTATCAAGTTTACTGTACAGTACAGTACGATAATCTAACATAAACAAATGAAAATAGGAATGGTTTAAATCTTTTGAGATGTTTTAAATCTTTTGAGATGTTTTAAATCTTTTGAGATGTTTTAAATTAAAAACTATTGTTAAAGAAACTAATGATTATTTAAATGAACTATTGTGACAAGAAGATTTATTTGGTATTTATACAATAAGAATCTATTGTATAATTATAATATGTGTTTATAGTATTCACTTAATATTTTACGCTCTTTGTCATTTAAATGTAAAAAATTGACATTAAAAAAATTGATATCCAGAAATGTAAATAAGACTCATGTATTAGAAAAGTATTTATAAAACTAAATTGACATCATATATAAATTCCTTTACAGTACTTGTATGTAAAATTGTAAGCACTTATTCTTTCACATATTTATTGCATAACCACTTTTTTATAACTTTTATTCTAAATGAATACATAAATATATGAGTAATAAAATAAAAGATCTCATTTTTCAAAAAGCCTCAAGTTATTGTGAGTCTGAGACAACTTATGAGTTATAGCACTTATTTATAATATTTTATAATAATGTCGAACATTCCAATCAAACATAAAGTAAATGGAGTGAAAAATCTTTAACGATAGTTATTTTGAATTTAATAAACTAAATCACTTTCATTATACTCGAAATAGAATGAAATCATAAATTAATAATAGAGTATTTCAGGTATTCTGTGATGAAGTCTACAATGTCTACAATTAGTAACGATTCACAAAACACAACACAAACCTATTCTAAAATAGAATTTTAAATGAGTTCAAGAATTTACTTTCAAATAAAAAAATGTCATTATTTAGAAAATCTTAACTAAAATTATAAAAATAAGATGTTATAAGCTTTTGAAAAGATTTTCTATGAATTTTCTTCTTTTTATATACAGGTTTAATTATTTTTTTATACTTGTATTATATACAAAATAAATGATCACTTTTTCAAATTTTTTGTTACGCTTTGAGTTTTCAATTGTAAGTGAGTTGTAATTAATTGTGTTTTTTTAAATTTTTAACTAAAAAATTGAGCTAAAAATTGTGTATTTTTCAAAAAATATTAATAATACAATATTAATTAATATATAGTTTCATAAATGAAAAGCAAACTTACACAGTGTTTATTAGGAAAATGTTTAAAGTAATATTTATAAAATACTGAATTAATTAATATTGATATTACTAACTTAACTATAATATTAAAAAATGATTGCTATTACAACCTTATTATAATGAATTTGATTTGAAGTTAATTAAAATGATGGGTTGCAAAAAAGTGAATGTGTTAATTGTATTGAAAAAATTAGTCAATCTATTGCTTCTAAAAGTAATGAATTTTTTTATACTAAAGTATTCGTGAATTGTACTGAACCTGAAGTAAAATTCTTGATGAAAAAGTAGTAAATTAAATTCTTATTATGCTTTATCTTGTTTTTTGAATACTTATCTGAAGTGAAATTTATTTATCTCTTACAATTGCAATCTTGAAAACATTCCAGGATTTGAATATTGAATAAAAATCCTTTCAAAATCTACTCGACTGTTCAAATTTCGAGTTTATACCGAATATTATGTGAAGCTCAAGTAGAAAAACTCAAGTTTTAATTATTTTTCAAATTTTCTTCAATAAGAGACAATTTTCTCGACTTCAATACAACTTAAGAGAAAATAAAAAGAGCAAAACTTCATTCAATCAACTTATTTAATGTATTTGAGGTTTTAAAAAACTATGCGCTTTTAGAAAATTTTAGAATTTAGTTATTTTTCAGTTATTTCTTTTAAATTAAGTTTTCACTTCATATAAATTTCTAAAAAATCTTTTATATACTTGTATTTTATAAAAACTACTTGTATTGCAAGTCATTGCAAGTTATACATGGCATCGCATTACCACATTTTAGAAATTATCAGATTATTTCAGAAAATCATTTACCGGTAATAATTATTAAAATTTATAAATCAATTCAATTTAATGTCAGAAATTATAAAATATATAATATAATAATCAGCGATGGACAGGCTGTCTCAAAACCGATGCGCTCACGCTGGCATTCGGTCAAAACTCGGTTCACTTTTTCAGCCGAGCGCCAAACGCCATCACTGATAATAATAGAATACCATATCGTACTATCCTATTTATAAAGTTAATCACCAGTTCAATGTTCAGCTTAGCATAGGTTCAGCTCAGCATAAGTTCAGCTCAGCATAGGATCAGCTCAGCATAGGTTCAGCTCAGCATAAGTTCAGCTCAGCATAGGATCAGCTCAGCATAGGTTCAGCTCAGCATAGGTTCAGCTCAATTAATAAAGTACTAAATAATAGATTAGATCAGAGGTTTTCCTGGCTTTCGCGGACCCCTAGGGGTCCGTGAGGAGGTCTCAAGGGGCGCGAAGATTTTTGAGAAACCTTAGGAAAATTTCAAGTTTCAGTTTGTCCGCGACGTCTATTTAATGTAATAGAAAAAAATATGTAATACTCTATTCAAATTATTTATTTAAAATTAATTTTCTATTACATTAAATAAGTTAGAAGTCGCGAACAAACTGAAACTTGAAATTTTCCTAAGGTTTTCAAAAATCTTCGCGGCCCCCTTGAGACCTCCTCACAGACCCCTAAGGGTCCGCGAAAGACAGATTGAAAACCTCTGATCTAATCTATTATTTAGTACTTTATTAATTGAGCTGAACCTATGCTGAGCTGAACCTAATTCTAAATAAATAATTTGAATAGAGTATTACATATTTATTTCCTTTTGCTTCAACTTATTTATGTTGCACTGCATTTTCAATTGTTACTTATTTTAAAAAAATAGATATAGAGCTAAATTAGATGTAGAAAATGATTTGCAATTGTCTTTATCTAAAATTACTCTACGAATTAATATGCTTTGTGAGGTTAAACAGGTTCAGCCTTCACATTAAATAGCTCTTATGGGGTCCGCGATGGACAAAAGGTTGAAAACCACTGAATTAGATAATCTGATTTTCTCTTTTACAAAACTCTTTTAAAATCTGAAAGATTTAAAGAAAGGAAATCTTAAATAATGTATGAATTAGTTCAATAGATTAATTAAATATAAAACATATGATAAGTGAAGCCTCAAATCTAAAAGTTAATATTATTCTAAATAATCAAAATTCAAATAAATATTTCATTTTGCGTTTGCATTTCAAGATCTGTTCAAACATTTGCTGAATATTAAACAGGAATTTTCAAACAAACAATATATTCTACTATATATTTGTTATAAATTTCAAGCAAACTCTTTTAGAGCAAATTCAGAATCTTTGCATTTTCATGCATATGATGTGCATTAATTTTCAAACTTCAAATTCTAACTAAAATAACATTTTCAATTGGAAATTATTTTTTCAAATTATTTTTATTCAAAATAAGATTTATGATGAAAATCATGAAAACTCATGTTTATTCTGTTAGATATGAAATTTATTAGAAATTTATGCTTTAAATGGAAAAAATGAATGTTCTCACAAAAATGTTCGTATTAATAAAAATTGATATGAAGACTAACTCTTGCAGTTATTAATGACTGACTTATGACCTAAAAATATAATAAAATTAAAAAATATGTTGATATAAAAGTGAAAAGTAAAAAAGAAAAGTGGTATAGTATATTAGGATTTGGACGAGAACTGCATTTGCTTTAGCTCTATAAAAGATTGTATCAATTTATGTGAACTTTGTATTATAGGTTAGAAACAAATAAGCAGCGATTGGAACTTTCTTTATTTGAAGCCATATGAATACAGTTCTAAATGCTTCGCCGGTCTCTTATTGATAAGCAATTCGTGTACTGTTTGCAGAAGTGAACCTTTCAGTCAAATATGAGAAGAGTTGCAACCATTTTCTGCAATCACGAATCATAAAAAATTACAGCACACAATATTTTATTCAAAACCAAGACTTCAATCAAATAAATTGAAGCTATGATTTGCTTCTGAATGCCAAACAGGATATATTATAGAAAAAATTAGATTTCAACAAAAAATACGCCACTTTAAAGTTGTCTTGTTATCCATCACCTTACCATCCACACTGATCACCTTATCTTAGAACTAATATAATATTTAAGATTTGGTGTGTGTTGTAATGCATACTAAACCTTTTCCATTGTTCATTCTCGACATTCAAATCAAACTATTGATCCACTAATATCTACAAATTTTATATACTTATGCTTTTATATACTTTTCTTATATATATATATTAGAAATAGTTTTGGGCTTAGATTAAGACAAAGAAATATTCACACATATCATATAATTGAGACATTTTTATATTTTATCAATTTTAAAGTTCATTCAATAGATGAATAATGTTTAACGACAGACAAATTTGATTGATTAAAGTTTTAAGTTATAAAGTGTTGAGTTTTTGCACACAAACGAATGACATTTAACAATAGTAATCATAACAACAATTAGAATACTTTTAAACATTTGGAATGAAAGATAATAATCGCTTATAAGCTTAATTATCATAAGAATCACATACATTGGATCAAAGTTTTGATTAAATCCAGAAAATTAATATACAAATAATGACTATTGATATAAATTATACTTTAAATGACTTATCAAAAAACAAGTGATAAAATAACTATTAATAAAGATTTGATAAATATAATTAAGTTAATGATATTGTCTTAGCAAAAAAGATTACGATTACAGGCAGTGCAACCATCTTTTCAATTAAACTCTTTTTAATAATTCCTAATTAGGAGATTCTTTGTCCCGATTATAATCAAAATAAAAACATTAAATCTCATTAATCATAGTCTTAATATTGAACTTATCAGTAAATAATCGATTTACAAATTAAACTATCGTCGGATTCAATTGCAATATAATTTCTAGAATAAATGGTTAATTCTCACAAAACTCCTTTAAAATTAAAAGATGTCTATTATATTATATTTTATTACTTTATAGTGTATTATATGATATAATGTCATTCTTCTTAATCTTCTAGATTTCTGAAGGCCTGTTGCATATTCTCGTTTAGGTCCTCAAAGTCTTTCCGGATTTGTGTTTCGCCATCTTTTACGGGATCCTAAAGAATGACAAACAAATGATTCAATTAATCAAAATTCAATGAATTAAATGAATAAATAAAACGAAGACATGCCTTGAACTTCATAGAACTCAATTGATAGAGTATATCATTCATAGCTTCTCTAATAATACCCCAAGTGATGCGATTTTCGCCCTGCGCTGTGGACTCGACTGCGTGTTTGGCTAAGTCGTAAAATGTGATCATACTCTTCAACATTCCCGTTGTTTTATAAAAAGGGCAAAAGCGATCGTAAGGCGTATAACTGTTTTGCTGTAAGTAATCTTCTTTAATAAGTTTGGCGACTTCTAAAGTGATTTTATCAGTTTCTGCGAGCGATGCCTTTCCTACTAATTGTACGATTTCTGATAAGTCTTCCTCTTCCTGAAGAATTTGCTGGCACTAAATGATAGAAATTAAGAATAATGATTAAGTGAAGCCATTGAATGATTGCGTTTAAGACCTTAGTTCTAAGGGGAACGAAATCGGGATAATTGCGATCGTAGAAGTCGTCGAGCGCTCGCGTGTATTTACTGTAGGAAATCAACCAATTGATTGACGGGAAATGTTTTCGTTGTGCGAGTTTCTTGTCCAGACCCCAAAACACCTGAACTATGCCGAGTGTGGCCGACGTCACCGGATCTGAGAAGTCACCACCTGGGGGAGAGACGGCGCCTACAATCGAGACACTGCCTTCTCTCTCGGGATTACCAATACATTTCACTCTTCCGGCCCTTTCGTAAAATGAAGCGAGACGTGCGCTCAGATATGCCGGATATCCAGAATCTGCGGGCATTTCCGCCAAACGACCAGAAATTTCACGCAAAGCTTCGGCCCAACGAGAGGTCGAGTCAGCCATCATTGACACGTTGTAACCCATGTCACGAAAATATTCGGCTAAAGTAATACCAGTATAGATAGACGCCTCACGAGCGGCGACCGGCATATTAGAGGTGTTGGCGACTAATGTTGTTCTCTTCATAATGGACTCGGTCTGACCATCGACTTCGACAGTCAGCTCTGGAAAGTCTCGCAGCACTTCTGCCATTTCATTGCCGCGTTCACCACAACCCACATATACGATAACATCACTGTTGGAATATTTGGACAAAGCCTGCGATATAACAGTTTTGCCACAACCGAAAGCGCCGGGAATGGCAGTCGTCCCGCCCTGAACACAAGGGAACAACGCATCCAAAACTCTTTGACCGGTCAATAGAGGATGATTTGCTGCCAGCTTTTCTGTGACGGGTCTCATCGTTCTGACGGGCCATATCTGAAGCATTGTGTACTGCGATTTCTGACCATCAAATTCTGTTTCCAAAATCACATCCTGTTTTGCATCAAAACTCATTAATAACTCATTAAAAAAGCATTAAATCTTATTTCATTGTTAGTCAGTGACAATCATTGATGCGTTACTACAATTATATGTAATTTTAACCCATATTTTTTTGCAACGAAACGAATCAATATTTTAAAACTAATATCAACAGTAATTATTACTAAAAATTACTATTATTTTAAATAATAAATTATAAAATTTTCTTCACTAATGATTCTAACAGTATTCGCATTCTGTGTTAGCACAAAAACCTGTAGTTTTATAATTAAGAATTTATATGAAATGAAAGCTAACATACATTTAAATCATAACTTCCAGGCTCTGCGATATAAGTGACAGTTCCCCTGGCCTTCGGAGGCATTATTATTTTATGTTTGATTAGAGTGTTTTCGTGAACATATCCGTAAACATCGCCGCCCGTTATATGACTCCCGACGCGAACGTATTGGGGAAAGAAATCCCACTTTAAACTGCGGTTCAGAGCTGTCGTATTGATGCCCTTCGGAATATATATACTGCCAGTCATGTCATGAATATCTTTTAACGGTCGTTGAATACCATCAAAAATGCTGCCCATAATGCCGGGGCCCAACTCGACAGACAGCGGATTCCCTGTTCTCAGGACTGGGTCGCCAACTGTCACTCCGGCTGTAATCAAATCAATACATAATAAACTACTTGTAACGAAAGTCAAGTTTCAAGTCATAGTAGTATTGCATTACATGTTTCTTCATAGACTTGAATGGTAGCCATATCTCCCTCTAAGCGAATGATCTCTCCGACTAACTCTTCGTGTCCGACTCTCACCAACTCATACATAGCCGCGCCGGACATCTTCTCAGCTGTAACTACAGGTCCCGACACTGCGTATACATATCCGTAAAGAGACTCTTTTGCAGCGTCTCTAACCTTTGGTAAGTTCTGCATCCGTTCCGCAGCTCCGGCCTAACCATCCATTAGATTAATCATTAATTAATACATCTCTCAATTTATTTATCATATATTATTTTAATAAAGTGTAATATAATATGTATTTCCCTATTCTTATGATTAGTGCAAACATTGTATTAATGTATTATTGATATCATAACTAAATGCCAATTAATATTAGTTGACATTTAGACCATTGAGTAGAGGATTAGTATAAATGAGATTTAATCATTCACTCCTATTGTACCAAAGTTTTATTGATGTTAAAAACCTATATTTGTATCAATACTTAAATAGATATCAATATTAATATTTAACTAAACCTCCCATTCAGTGATATAACCTTTTATCTCAACAATTATTAAATAAAAAGATAATAAATATATTATTGACTCAATTGTGGCTCATAATTGAGGCATTCTTTGCAGACAAATAAAAACTGATAAATACTGCAAATGCAAAAAATGTTCATATAATTAAAACTGTAATTAATGTGAATACCGGTATCTTTTTTATTTTTTAACTATAACTAAAAGCTTTTTTATTTACTCTAAAAAATTTATTGCTTCAAAAACATTAATACAAATCTGCAAATAATCAAAAAAATACTTTTTTTGACAAATCATAACATGAGAAGGCATTTAATTTCAATTATAACTTAAAGCCTATTATTTTCAATATTCATTTCTTACCATTTTTTTTGATGAAAGTATTAATTAATGAAATGAATTATTAATATTGATATTTATTTGAAATCAGATTTTGATATGATATGTAATAAAACACAATTTGCAACTCTTTCTTCGCTCCGTTTGCTATTTAAACGAATATTTGGTCAATAAATACAACTATTAATTGAAACCTAAATAAATCACAATCTCTTAACTCATGCTTTGCTAAGAGTATAAAAATTGATTTTAATATTATTATTATTTTTATTATTACTATTAATAGTCAATAATTATGAGCAATAATTGGCTGAATTGAGCGAATATGAACTTTCGCTAATTTCTTATTGAATAATATGTCGATTCAATCATAATCTAAGCACTGATAGCAATACTATTTAATATAATGACTTTCGCGATATTTGAGGCAATTTTTCAAAATTATATAATAATTCAGACCTAAGTTTCAAGAAATGGCCGCAAATATCGCTAAAATCAATAGCTTTTAATTATAGTATCGTTTGATTAAACGCCCCTTTTTATAGTGTTTGACTGACATCTATTGATCAAACCATACAAATGTGAACATAACAGGTTTAATTGTTTACTATTAATATACGCAGGTATACTGTATTTAATCTACAAGTTTCACTCTATTTTACATATAAACACTCTTTTATTGTAAAACTAAATCAATCAAATAATTCACTTAATTCTAATTATTATTACTTCAAATATTGAAAATAAATTATTTTTTTAAAACAATTTTTAAAACAATATTTACGCAATTATTAAGTTTAAGTTTTCAAAAATAAATTCAACTTTAAATCAAATCACAGAACAAGTGCTGACATCTGTTTAAATGCAAATCAAAATACATATAATTTCAAAGTTCATAACAAAAATATGATGTAATAAGAGTTGTATTTTATTAATATTTACTTTTAATTATTTAGCTATAAATTGTTTACTATTATTATTATTAATACTATAAAAAAGATGTCGAAGAAGTCATACGACCGGCCGCTCGAACACAAAGAATATCTTAAACTAAAATATATGTCCGGAAGTGTTGGACACGAGAAACAGAAGAAGAAAAAGAAACAATTAATGAAAAATATCTTCAAAAATAAAAAGTATGTAATTCTTAATAAAACTTATTTTTATACAAATTGTTTAACAAATAAATTGTTTTAATCAAAAAGGATTCGAATCTTTGACGACGACATTGACCTCAAAAATATAGACCAAAATGGAAGTGAAGAAGAATTATATTACGGAACAAAAGAGGAGAAGCCAGTGATCGCTGCGGTCGTCGATGAACGACCTCTTCATATGAGACGTAATGATATCGACAAAAATCGGTGGAAAACTATTGGATCTAATGTTGAAGAAATGGATACCAATTCACAAACCAATACAAATGGCTTTTCAAACGAGACTAATCGAGAATCAGTTAATAAGAGACTAAGACATGATTCTGACTCTGATTTATCTCCGATTACACCAAATGTAGAAAAGAAAGACACAAAAGACAAGTCTTTGCGATCCAAAAGACACGACTCGGACAGCGATCTATCGCCGCCGAGAAATACCAAATTAAGTGACACTTCAAGAGGTAGAAGACATGGCTCTGGCAGTGATTTATCTCCGATTAAACATAATGTTAGGAAAGAGGACACAAAAGACAAGTCCTCGAGATCTAAAAGACACGACTCAGACAGCGATTTATCGCCGCCGAGAAAATCGCAAATAAGAGACACTTCAAGAGGTAAAAGACATGACTCGGACAGTGATTTGTCGCCTCCGAGAGAAACACACCATAGACTTAAAGGCGATGACAAACATATCAGTTCTAAAGATAGAAACATTAGTTCAAGAAATCACAAATACGATAAGGATTTGTCTCCTCCAAGACATAGGCCTAGAAATTCAGAGAATCGATGCGACTCTCATGTCGACGATGCGGACAGCGATCTTTCGCCTCCGCGTTCACAAAAAGGTGACAATCATTTGAATAAAAGACATAATGAGCCGAAAAAGAGTGAACTAACGCTCGCCGGAAAAAAGTCCGGTCTTTCAGACGCTAAGGAATTGCGTAAAGAACTGATGTCTGTCAAGAAAAAGGAACAGAACTTATTTGATTCGGTTAGTGATGAAATGTTGGGAAAAAACGCAAAAACTGTTTTTCGAGACTCAAAATCGGGTAAAGTTAGAGATCTTGAAGAAGAGGCGAGGCTTAAGTACAAAGAAGACAGCATTAAAGATAAGATTGATTTAGAGAAAAAGGCTAAGTATGAGAAGTGGTCCAAAGGGTTGGTTCAAAAAGCACAACAAGAAGATAGGTTGGAATCAGATTTGCACGAAATGTCTAAACCATTGGCCCGATATGGAGACGACCAGGACTTGGATCAGATGTTGCGCCAAAGGGAACGAGAAGACGACCCAATGCTGGCAACTATTAGGAAGAATAGGGCTAAACAGGGGTCAAAAGATGCAGATGTGAAGTTAAAGCCCACCTATAATGGGCCCACACCTCCAGCTAATAGATTCAATATAATGCCCGGATATCGATGGGATGGCGTCGACCGATCGAATGGCTTCGAGAAAAAATGTTTCGATAAAATTTCTAATAAAGAATCTTCTCTGGAAGAGGCCTATAGATGGAGTACACAAGACATGTAATCCATATAAATATATGAATTGGACATCAAATCTTCACAAAATTACAATTATTTAAATATTTTTAAATTTCTTTCGAATATATTTACTGGTATTCATGCAGTAGAATATGATTTTTGTTTAATTGTTTATAATATTCATCTAAACATGTAATCAATGTTAACAGCATTTCATTTTAAATTTGATAAAAATTCTTTTCATCTTTTGTTGACTAAAAGTGTTAAAAAGTTATATAAGTTTTACCAACTATTGAATGAACAAAAAGAGACTCATTTTAAGTCTATCAATATTTATTAACTTTTTACCAAATCATTAATAACTTACTGTAATTTCAATATTGAATATGACTTTATATTAATATTTAATTATCAAAAAAAAGCTATTTTCATATTTAATACAAGTTATACTTTTGTTTAAACTATAATATAGTCGAGAACTTAAAATATGATAAATTAATCCGCATTTTATATAATTAAAAGTTATGAAAATTTAAGAATTAGAATACTTTATATAAAAATAATTTAAATTAATTAAAATTCGAAATAATTTATTATCAAAAGATATACCTTAAGCAAAAAATGCGTATTATTGGTGTCACCGCTGATTGTAAAGTTTCACATTATATAGATATAGCATTCAATTTTGTATATATATTAATACAAATTTAAAAATTGTTTAAAATCATA
>JAUJYU010000472.1:0-13185 GCA_033995675.1 Nothrus silvestris
TTTATTGATCAACATTTCGTGATCAGCAACACATTCAAATTCATGGCTCAAATCCTGTCTAATGAGGAAATTGAATTAGTGAAGAACACTTGGGATCTTATTAGAAAAGATGGTAAAAACTTTGGTAATGATCTATTTATTAAGTAAGGAAAATAATTTATTTATTTCTGTAGATGCTGGTTATTATGCGAAATTTCCAAATTGCACTTAAGATAGTAAAGTACAGCATATTCATTGCATATTGTCTGCAACACATGAACAAGTTTATCATTACAATGTTATACATTCACTTTATGCCTAATACAAAATTATAAGATAATCAGTTTAAACATATTAGGCATAGAATCGAATGTATAACATTGTAATCATAAACTTGTTGATGTGTTGCAGGCAATATGCAATCAATATGACTATGACTACTAATGATGTGTTCAATTGATAAATTTACTCAAAATGGTTTGAATTAGAGTCGAAGTGGCCTTTAGGTAAAAATGGTCACTCCGGAAATTAACTCTGATACTTAAAATCTATTTTTCTCATAGAAAAGCGTTCGTTCGGTCACATTTTTCGCATTAACTGCCTCTGGTCACTTTTTGGCAAATTTTATTGATGTGTTGCCCGGCGAAGCCCTGTTCTAGTGATACCTATCTTATGTCTGTAGGTTTTATAGTTTAGGAGTCTATAAGGGTATAAACAAACAAATTGTGAGTTTTATAATATTCTATATAAAAGATAAGTTAATAACTTTTATTAAATTATTACCCGTATTTCAATTATTATAATATTTAAAAATTGATGCAAAAATTTAACATGTTCGCTCCTAATTTCTTAAGAACCTAACTTGAAGGCTGATGATAAAACTCAAAAATTATATTTAAATTCGATTAAAATGAAGATTAGTACGATATTTTTCTCAGAAAAAGAGTTTAGACAATCATAACCTGGCCACTTCTAGTCGTAGATATTATAACATTAATTTTTTACGCTTATAAAACTCATTTTTATCATATATGAACACTTGTTAACAGATTTAACTAAAGCTGTTAACAAATTTGGAAAACTTGGATTTTAAAAAATTAACAAATGTTGATATAAAAAACTGAATTTGCTTAATAGTACTAAACAGTATATTCTATTATTACCCATTAATTTAAATTATTCTTAAAAATATTCTTTACTTTATGAAAGCTTTCGAACGGATCCATTCATATGTTTAATCAAATAATTGATGCGTTTGTTTATAGTTCATTAAATTTTTATTTTTAAAATTATTAACAATTTAGGAACAAAATCAAAAGACAAAACATAATTTACATATAAATTCTTATTCAAATATTAAACTTTATTCGCTTCTCTTTTATGTTCTTTATATAATTAGTTTTTCGGAACAATAAAATACTTAATATTTAAAATCGTTGGCAAAGTTTTTTGGCCGTAAAATAACAGTTAAGTATAAAATATTTGGCAGCACTTCTTCAGTATATACTTGTGTTTAACGAGTTTTGAAATAATAGTATAAATAAGAAACAGTTTTGCAATAAGTTTGCGAACTATGAAATGAGTCTCAGAGTAGACATGAAAACCTCTATAATCTCATTTGTTTAGTCTCGAAGAATGTGTTTTATTTGACAGCATTTACAATATTTTAGGAGTCATTTTGAAGAACTCCTCTATTTGAGAATTGGTTCGTGTAATTCAATCGGTCGTTAAACGCCAGAATTCACTCTAACTTTTTCTAACACATTGAGAGAATATTATCCCAAAGTTTCCATTTCGCAGCTGTTGTTGTTTCTGAAATCGTTATTCAGTTTAGCAGATCTGCAGTTTTGCCATAATATGTCTGTCTGTTCGGTTGCATCTAATATTTGAAGCGTTGACCATATCTTGATATCTCAATGCTTTTGTATCGCATTTACTGTTAGTTTTGCTTTTACTGATCACAAAATTAGATATAAACGCAACACAAATCACTTATTTTTCTAATAAATAGAATTCCTTTTCATTTCTTTCATTCTTTAACGCTTTTTATATCACAAAAGAAGATAACGACAAAGCATTCACTCCTCAATGCAATGTATGTTTGTTTTCTACTCTTTTCTATTATTAGTAGATTTACTTTTTTGCAGATTTTAATACATCGATTGTCAAGAAGTTGATCCCATTATGTGATGACATTCTTGCCTTTTTCACAGATTACAAAATGCATTAATGCTTCAATTGATTTATCATTTTTCTTAGCCATTAAGCGACTTATGCGTGACCGAAATCGTCAGCTCCTAATAAATCTTTTCATTAGTTGTATCTTTATCTCCATCGATGGCATCAAAGTTTGCCACATCACTGATGTTATAGTCATTATCGTTAATAATAGCAAATATGCGTATTTACTATTGCTGTGCATCGATGATAGACTCGATCCTAAATCAAATGCAATACTAATTATGTACTGATTTCTATTACTAATTACAATATAATGAAATGAAGTTTTAATTAATGTTTTTTTGTGAGTTTCCTTTTGTGATTTATTTATCGAAAGCATAACTAGTATTAAAATAAATAATAAGAAACCTTTGGAAATTGAAAAGCTGGCGACCGTCACATTGACCGAAACTATTGCATTAGCGATGCCTTTGGAATTAAGTACAAGAAATAGTATATCTCCAGAATCCTCGGGCTTAACTGATTCGATCTCAAAGGTTGACGTAAAACAATTCATTGAATTACTAGACTGTGAATGCAATCAAATAAATAAAAAGACAACACAATAAGTAATAATTCATTACATTTAGAGTTAAGAAACAAGAATACGATACATAAAAGTAATGCATGGATTGGGAAAAGAGTAATATATAGTTATAGATAAGTCAGAGAATAGAGAAAATATAGTAATATAGTTTAGATGCAGACCATAATCAATTCTCGTGTAATGTAATGCCCAATAATTCTTTGAGGCATTATAGCTAAGTGTCTATGAATCCAATAAACTTTATTAGGACGAGGTGTACAACAAAATCGCGCCGATAGTGTGATCTCAGTTCCGACCAGTACTATTACCGTACGATTAATTGATTCAATAACTGGTTTTCCATTATTAATATTATTATTAAGATTATCGCCGCATTCTTTGCGCTCTTGTTGGAGACGATGAAAGCTATCACGATCTGGATATTTATGATGAAGGCCTGAATTTATTAATCCATCGCCTGAATTACTTATAGAGGCCTGAAATGCTTCTTTGGCCGCCTCGTGTGACTTCATGAGCGCCGCTTCGTTGGGCTCATTCTCTTTATTGATCACTCCTTTGTTGAGTTGTGGCGGCGGTAATAATGGGGACCGCAATATGTGATCTAATTCTGGCAATTCGGCTATTCGTATAAATGTTTTATACCATTACAAGAATTGAGATGTAATAAAATTTATGATCAAATAACTCGATTGAAAGAGTTTTTCAAATGAAATAGAATTTTCATAATAATTAAGAAAAGCAATCTCTACAAAAGCTAAGCCTTTCTTTACAAAATTACAAAACACTCGTCACTTACAAGTTTTGCGAACATTAAGAAAATATCCAAATGAAGCAAAATAGCCAAACTCGTGCTGTGTTGTGCATCTGTACCAACCCGTGTCATTCTTTGTGATCGATGAAAAGTTTAGAGATCCGTCTGAATTGGTCTCTAATTGTGGAAGACTAGCTATTGACTGACTTGCATCTGGATCTCTATGCCATTTGGCAGCGCTTAAGGGATTTGCATCGATTTCACACCATAGAGAAACTGCCATTCCTTCTATTATTGGAAACCCAAAACCAGGTTCACGAGTTATGGAGAATGCGGGCACGTCTTTGAGTAACAAATATTAATTAATTCAAGTAATTCAATTCAATTTAAAAAAAAGTTAATGTCAAACAAGATTTATTTATTTTGTATGTCTTTAATTAGAAAAGATTTAATTCGTTTTTTTGAAATGTCAGAAAAAATTAATTATTTTGTAATGCAATCCAAACGGATGTTTGGATAAAAAATCATTAGTTGAGTCATTTGAATATATAATAAAAAGTTAGATAAAGTACTCATTGAAAGAATTGGATAAAAGAATTTACGATTTGTAGAATATATTCCAAAATGAGATAAATTGACTACAAAAGGACTGTTATATCAAAGGATTTGATGTTAGAAATGCTATTAATTCTCATTAAGACCTGTATTGAATTTATTTGTTTATCTGATAAATGCAGAAGTGAGTGAAGTTGTGATACTCTGTACTCACAAAGAACATTGAATGAGGCACTGACTGTTGCGGGTTTGAGCCACGAAACATGATAAACTTGGCAAATCACTATTTGCTTGTGATGCTCAACAGTTACATTAACGCTAAGCACACTTATTGCCATCGAGACGTCCTCTTCAGCCGAATATTCCATTAATAGTTTACTGGTATGACTGACATTATGTTCTGAGAGATACCAAAAGATATGTTGGACTGGAGGAGAAGCACCGCGTACTACACAGTTTAGAGTAATAACAGTATTCTCCCGGACGGTTATAGTTGCCTGAGCTGATAGTCGCCTTCCCTCCAGCTCTATATAAGGATCTTCGGGGATATCTTGTGTTGAAAGAAAATGAATAAACCGTTACATTAAAGGGTTAGAAGTTGAGGAAGAAAAACAAAAACAACTGATTAGTCGCTTACTCGTGACAACTAATCTCATAACATGCGCCTTCTGCTTGACCATTCCCTGGCCATCTAATTCCCAACACTCCCAAATGCCCTCATCTGTTTTGGTCACTCGATTGATAGTGAGAGCCGCCTGACCATCATTGGAAATGTTCCAATGCCTCCTCTGGGTTACACTGAAATCCTGTTTTGTATATAAATCATAATCAATAAAATAAATGCAATATTTTTAGCGATCAATCATTGATATCAGGATTGGTATGAGTGAAAAATAACACAACTATATAATAGCTGCAAAATCATTGAAATGTGCAACTATTGGAGTGTAATCTAAAAAGACATGTTCTTCTTATTAGTAACTCCTCATTGACATGAGTAAATCACATTTTGAAGGCATTAATTGTTAATACGAATCATACAGTGTTGAACCTACCAATAGGATTGGTTTCCCATTTTGAATCCATTGAACTGATGCGCCAGGATTTACAACAGAACAAGGAATGTTGATTCTGTCGCCCGGATTAATCATTTTAGTAATCGCATCGCTTACGGATGAATTATTAAATGCATTAATTCTTTTTGTACTTTCGACCAAATCTAAAATATAAGAACAAAGCATTAGACAACTCAACATTTTAAATCTCTCTATTAAGTCGCAAAATATTTGATAGCTTCTCATCCGAAAGTTGCTACCAATCAATTATTTTTCAACAAACTATAATACTATAACTTATGATTGCAATCAGTAATCATACTCTATGCACATTACTGTCAAATCTCATTTCCTGTCTCTGAGTTAACAAATAATGGTTTATATGCTCTGCGCGTATATCAATCACAGAGAATCACATTCTAGGACTCACTGAACCACACACTCTCTCAAACTAGAATATCCATAAATTTTTGTTTCCCACCAAACAAGTGAACATTGTAAGTGTCACAAGTCTTGTAACCAATTAATTGATACAATGGAATACTGATAAAAGTTAATTTAATTAACTCATATTTAGCCTATCAGTTATATGAATAACATTTAGTAAATGACTTAATACTGTAATATTGAATTAGACGTAGGCCTAGGGCTGGTGTAACCTAAATATAGATATCAGTAATGTATTAACTGCGGAAAAAGATTTTGTGAATCAAATTTTAAGTAAAATATGAGGTCGAAATACAGTATAACAGTTTATTTTCGTATTCTATGCATCTAAACTTCAAATTAAATGTCAGTTTAATGAATGACTTCTTTCTCAATTTTAAAGTCATTTTAAAATATAGTAAAAAAATAAGAACTCATACCCAACTTGAAAAATGTGAGGAACCACTCCTTAAATCAAAGAAAATTATATGAAATTCTTTAAAGTCCAGTCGTGTGTAAAGATAAAAGTTTCAGTCACTTTGAAATTAAGAATCCAAAAGTGATAAACTATTGACTATAATAAGCTTTTGTCAAATTTGTATTATAGGCATCAATCATAGCAGCAATTTTAAAAAATGATGTTTTATGTAATAAATACTGGAAAAACTTTTTCAATTATTGCTTATAAAAGTATTATAAGTCATAAAAGAAAAATTTTATCTTTTATCGACAATACAGCTATAATGTTAGAAAAAATTTTTATTGGTCGATGTTTTCTTGTTATAAAGTTTTTTACAATAAAATTTCAAGAAAAGATCAAATCAAATCTGAACGGCTTGAATAAAATCTTGTCGATATCTAAGAATAAGTTTAGCCATATATATAAGCCTATGAAGAGTTATTGGAGTTGAGATTACAGTGCATTTTAGATCAATTCTTCGATCGATTTTTATAGAATATTTTCTATAAAGTAGAATAATCTTTAGAATAATTCTCTTTTGAATTTTGAAAAATTAATATTTAATTCAATATAATTTTATAGTAATTTATTGAATAACAAATACGATAAATCAGAATAAAAAAAAGATAAATTCTAAGAAAAAAAGTTCCACACCCTTATAATTATTCTCTGACATATTTCTTTATTTCTATTAAGTTGTCTATTAAGGTATCAAAGATTTGATTATTTCTTCTTTATCTTTTAGCAAATGCTGCCATTCATTCAATTTTGTAGAACAAAACTAAAGAATAATACATGAAATTCCTTTTAATGAAAGAGTGCTTTTCTTTAAGGCAATAAACAAAATGTAACAAAATATTTATGTAACATTTACAACACAATAACGGACCTGAAAAAAGTAATAAATATAGTTGTTTTGAATGTATATTTTTTACTTCAATTTCTATATCTCTGTGTCTGACTTTTTTAAAGCCAACATTTGAAAAGTTATTACAAAATGAAAATTTTTGTATCAATAAATATATATATATTTGTAAAATTGTTAAAAACAGTAAATGAATTTGTATGCTTTGAAGCAAAATAATGCTTATTATAAATTCTAGTGATTCAAGGTTTGGCACAAATAGAGAATACTGTACTAGCATTTTGTGCTCATCGATCAGTTCCCACTCAAAGACTTTTATAGCATTGAAGCGAAACGTGGGTTAAAGCCTTCTAATGCAAAAGGAAAGTCCAATAGTTAATAGTAAATGATAATAAGACATTTCGACCATAACTATGGCATTAATGTTCCTTCAAAATATGGCACTTAGAGTGAATCAAATATATTTCATGAAATGTTCGACTTATAACATATATTTTATATTTACAAAAACCATAAGCCATTAGTCATATTCATCAATAATACAGAACAGATACAGAATAGGACAAAAAGAATTCTTATTACTTAACCCACCCTTTTTCACAATGAGATATTGTCATCAAATAAATTGTTTTCATGAAAATGAAAAAACACTGTTAGAGCACAGCATCACTCAAATTATGCCTTCATTGAGCCTCTCATTGAATACCATTTCCGAGATTGAAATAATGTAAAAAAGATTGGCTTTGAGTCTATACTATATTAAATCTCTCAATAAACAAGAATATCATTATTCTTTATGGTATATGAAAGTGAAATTCATTACTTAATAAAAGAATTATATGTTTATATGAATACATTATAAGCATTTCGGATAATGATATAAAAGAAGATAAAGTGTGTGACATATGATATTAGATTGAAAACTAATCTGCCAGAAAATATATAATGAGCCAATTGGCGCATAAGATATCACATAACTTATGATTGTAACTTGTTATTAAACTCAAATCTACTGTACGTTTAAGGCTAACTTGTTTGTAACATTCCTGAACTATACTAAACATGAGGTCTCAAATAGTCTGCATAGAATGGTATTCCTTAGGCTTTACTGCGCACTATTTTTTAATGAATTTTATAGCATTTTTGAAGTTTGAGCTCCAGATCGTAAAGTTAAAAAAAAGTCGACTTAAATCCCAAAAGGTATAAGCGATGACCTAATATATGAGGTTTCTTGGGGAGTAAATCCAAAAACATATGAGTTGTTTATTCCGCAAAAGCAATTTCACATAAATTAACTTCAGACGGACTTTATTTTATGCTTTTAAGGGGTTATGTGGGCTCTTATAAGAAGTAATAATTTCGTTGAATATCTCATACTTTATTTTTGAAAGATGTGGTGAACCTTTAAACTTAAAGCACACTTTGATAAGTAAATAACTAATATTTGGCATTGACTTTATGAGCAATCTTTGAAAAAACAGATACTTTCTTATAATGAGAAAAAAATAAATTATTAGAACTAACAAAGCGTTTAGCATAATGATAGTAATAAGGAATTGAATAAGCTATCTTCTCATTTTATTTAATGCGCTAAAGTCTCTTACTGTTCGAGCTCAATAAGTAATGTAAGTATTTTATTATTTTGTTTTGCGCTCACTCTTCTTTGATTTAGTGGTCATCGTTGTTGACCACCCCATGAGAATTGCTGTGAACGGCAAAAATAAATCATTTCTCTTGCAGTAAAAACATCCTCAGAGTTAGAGAAGCAAATGCATGAGTAGAGTATCGTGTTTTGCTCGTCTTCACCAAAATCGCCATTTGCTTTCATACATCTTAGGCTAAAATTGACGGAATTTGAGCGAACGATAACTTAGTTTAGCCAAAAACTGTTACTATAGACCACTCTCGTTCAGTATTAGTAATTTAGTTTGGCATACAGTACATGCGATAGTGATAGTCACGCTTCCAATGAAAAATAAATGCTTAGTCCGGGAATTTGACTCTCTCTTGTGTTATTACAGAATAGCAATAAGTCGGCAGGAGTTTAAGTCTACCTTATATTATAGAAGGTCTAACTTTATTGTAGAGAAGAGAGTAATTTGCGCTTAATCAAGGATTCTTATACTATTTGTTTAAGCAATTAGAGCTTAACTATTCATTTTGGCTTTTACTGCCTCAAGAACTTCACTCTAGCCATGCATTACTATGAGATCGATATTTGCAATTTAAAGTAATGAAGTTTAAATCTGTGCGCCTAAGGTTCTAACACGAACACTACTACTCAATTTGCTGCTACCCGTATCTAATATTCTCTTTCTTGATAAATAGCTGCTATATTTTATATATAATATATTTGATGTTTCCAAATGCTAATACTAAATGCAAAAATCCATTTCCTTTTTTCCAATTCACATCATTGTGAATGAAGTATATAAACCGCTTTATATTTCTCTTAATTTGCTTATTGTTGAGCTGAGTCGTCACTATTTTATTATTTGGTGATATTTAATAGATTTTTTTACCTTTACTTTTATTGCAATTTCAATCTAATCGACTAATTATTTTTGAAACATTAAAACTGACTTAAATTTTATTTCAATCTTCATTCCAATCTTTAGCACATTTTAAAATAAATTTCATTTGAAAAATCTTTATTTGATTTGAAAAGTTTGAAAAATAAAATAAAAATTCTAGTATGAAATTATTTTTTTGAACATAAATAAAATATGAATATTCATTAATGTTTGCGAAGCAAGTTTTAAGTACATTAAAACCAGAAATCATGAATTCGGAAGTTCTTTGTAACATAAATTTAAAACTATTTAGTAATCTCACAAAATTGTAGTTATCATAAATGAATTTAATGTTTAATCAATTAATCAATTATTCAGCTCATGTACTAATTCTTGATACCATTTTTTAAATTAAATATTTGAGGCTTTAAATAGATGGTTATAAAAATAAAGCTATTTTTCATTTAGTATGAATTTCATTTAAAATGTTCATCAAATCTTTCTATATTCTTAATTATTTCAAATCTCTCTTATGATTTTGACTCCAAAATGCTTAATAAATGCTTTGCAGTAAATCATATATAATTATGTTTATGAGACTAAAAGCTTATATAAAAAATCGTTCAATTTTCTCTTTGATAGTTGTATTTCTTTATAAAGACAACAACTTTCACTAAAAGCTATTAATTCTGGTTATATTTTGACATTATAGAAAAAATTTTCAATCTGTATATCAGCCCATGTTTTGATATGCTCTGTATTTTAATGTAATGTTTTGCAAACACCAAGAATGAATGCAAATATTTGAATGTAAACATTTCTACAAAAAAAAATTCTCTTAATGCATGAATAACCATATTCATTAATAGTTTTCACTAACTTTTTTTTAATAACGTTTCGCTGAAAAGAAAACTACAACGAAGATTGATTTTTCAATTTAATGTAATTAAAATATATTTTTGTAACTAAAGGAAAAAGTTATTCAAAAATTTATTCTATTGATTAAACCACAAGTAATGCATACCTTTAAGGCATACTCTAAAACAGTGGTTATAAGATATTATTAATACAACATAGTCAAATTTCAAGGGAATCATAGCTTTATCTAATATTTCTAAATAGCAGTCACTCTTAATGATAAATACGTTGAGCTGTTTGGCTCGTTCTGCTTCCTCTTCAGATAATTTCCTCCATAAAAGAAAAGGTGATGCCTTAGGCGAGAGAAACAACAGGCATTTTATGCACGTTTGTCCAAATGCATCATTTAATAAGTAGTATTTACTAAAGGCATAGGCGGAGGTCTGAGTGCTTCGAAACACACTATTATTATTATTATTATATTGAGATGCATTTTAATAGCGTGATTCGGGCTAAAGATTATTATCAAAATAAAAGTTATGGCCTATACTTCTGGGAGCCATATATGCAATTATATTGCATTGCCATCAATTTCAGCTCCACATAATACTAACGCATTGACTCTACAAATTTGTTTTGAACCATTCGGGCAAACATGAAGTTTTTCGACATCGTTGACTAGCATTGAGTAGCATTTGAACAAATTTTTATGTTAAACCACAAGAGACCAACTTTTAGACTTTATCTTCTGCTGTCCACTCGTTTGACTCGTGGGATATTTTGATACAACAAAAGGAAAAGAAACATTACGTGTCAGTTTTGGCATTCGTTGACTTCTATGACTTTAGTTTAATTTGTGATAGACTTGAAGAATATGAAAAAGTGTTAACAATAACTCTCTCAACAGAGAAAGTATTTTTTCTTTGATTCACTCAGAATGTGTCACTGAGTGTCTTCTTTGACAAAAGTTAATTTGACTTTTTTTTGCTTTTAAGAACTGTGTTTACGAGTGGCTTAGATTTAATCTATCAATCATTTATGAGGTGTGTTTTAGAGGATACTAAAATTTAATGCAAGACTTCAATAATACTAAGGCGTTGATAAGTCTAAGTCAACATATGCCATAATATGACAGAACAAACATTCATCAAATCTTAATGAAAGGCTGACAGAAAGTCTGAGAAATATAACGATTTATTTCGGTCACTGATTCCCTGAAATCCAAGTAAATGATGAGAGGGTGTGATCGGTTTCATATATTAACTATGAAATGCCCAGTAGTATCAAAATGTTAGGAATGGACATAACTTTCATATTGCGTTTTATAATCAAAATCCAGTAATTTATTCACAAAAAGTAAAATACAATAATTATTAGAATAGAAGCTGTAGTGTTAGTGAAGCTCATCTGAATTCCCATTTCATTAATTGAATACATTAACAGATTATTATTAAAATTATTAAATAAATCAACAAATTAAAAAATGGATCGATAATTGTGATAACTTTCGGGAATAAATCTGATCAATGTCTGGATTAATAGCTTGTTTTCTAGTTCTTAACGCTTATGTCATGAAATTGTGCACTCAATGAGAGAATAATCAATAAATATCAAGTAACAAGTACTGTAAGATAAGTTATATATATTTATATCTAGCAATATAAAGATTGTTTTAGGCAAAATGCATTCCCCATTAGATGTGACTGACACGCAAGAGCTTTAGTTTTAGCCGACATGTGAGCTCAGCCACAAACTCAGTTCACAAATTAAGAACGAGATTAAAGCGGCAATGAATGAGTGTTTGTTAGTTCTCGTGAAATTAGAAGCCTTGGTCTCTTATCTCATTTCGTAATCCTTTAGCTAACATTTCTTTAATCATTTTTTTGCAAAATATTGCGATACTTATAAAGTCATTTATTTAATCGATAATATTTTGAAGATTACAATTTTTTCGTCAAATTTATATATTTTTAATATTTTTTGTGAAAATCTTCTCCAAATGTTACAGTTTTTGTCGGATCAAAATATTTTTGACAGCAAGGCTTCGACTGCTTTAATCTGTGAGCCGTCAAAAACAAGAAGATTTTAAAATGAGTCTCTTGTTTCACGTTTAAGATTCATGTCATACAAATTTGTGTTAGGTTTGAATCATTCATTCAATGATTGTGGAACCAAATTTTTGACTACTAAGCAGTTTTGAACGTTAAATATTTAAATAAAATAAAGTTTATCTTAATTTTTTACATTGATTTATATCTCATCGAACTTATAATACTTATAACTTAAATGTGATTCAAAAGTATTTTTTCTTAAAGTTAAAACTATAATAAAATGAATAGTTATTACAGAGTATATGCTGTGAAAATAAATAAACTTAATTTTGATTATTGATTATTGATTATAGATTGAAAGTGATTATTGATATGAAATAAATAGAAAATGTATACAATACTAGATAAGAACAAATGTTACTGTATTTAGTGTATTGCATAGCAAGGGTTAGCGATTACAAGATTTGTAAACTTACAAATGCGTACAAGAAGAAGGTAGGTCTAAAAGCATGCATTGCTTCCAAGCTAAACCTGCATTGGAACTATTATATGATCCATTATTTAGTTTTATGTTAATTTCAAAGAATTTCAAACTGAATTCTTTTTGCAATTAAAAGTACAAGTTTTCCAATTAGATTAACACAAATGAATGGAATACAGATAAAAAAGAAATTGAATAAATGCTTTTAATGTTAGTATAATTTCACAATCAGTTTTGTAATCTAATCAACTCTTAAGTACAGTTCTGTTCAAATAAAAGTGCACTCGAGGGCTATCGAGAAATGATTGAGAGATAAAACAATAAGACATGGAAAGTAAATAAATTATAAATTAATTTGCAATCATTCAAAGAATAGTAAATACTGTACATTACATATATTATATTAAATTAATGTCCGATATTG
>JAUJYU010000473.1:0-13171 GCA_033995675.1 Nothrus silvestris
TTAAAAGTTTAATAAATTTATAGTCATTAATTTAAAATTTTTTGAACTATCGTTTAACATTTAATATTTATATTTTAAGATATATAAACTTGACATTTAGTAGAGAAGTACTTTTTATCCGCTTTTTAGCTTGTGTAAAAAATATAGCTATTTCTAATCGTAGAACTATTAATATATTAAACAATTTTTGTTAAAATTAAGGGGAAATTAAAATTTGTCAAAAAGACCATTGACCTCAAAGTTATTTATTGTTAAATTTTTTGAATTAAAAACTGTAATTATGTACTATTCTCTATAACTAACTATTTACATATTTATTATCCTTTGGAAATATGTATATCATGTGCAAAAGATTTTGATTTAATTTTACAGTTTGTGAAATACATAGAAAAAATTTGTGTTTTGCTTGCTTTTGTTCAAAATCTTATACCTTTTATAAAAATATTTTCAATAAATAAACAGTTCTATATATAGATAGTCTCAAATGTCCATCATTGAAGTAAAATTTTTTGCAAAATAAAGATTAAATTGTTAGGTTATTGATGATTATAGGCGATTAATTAATGCTTTTCTCTTAATGAACTTTTGACTTTTGAAATTATCTATACTAAATGTTATAGTATAATAAATAACAACAGTTTTTAATTTAAAAAATTTAATGGTGAATTTCTAAGAGGCTAAGGGCATTGCACATAATTTTTTCAAATTGCTCATTTAATATTAATAATACATTAAATAATCCTGAAGAGTTTGGGTAAATTTACTTCCCTACTCAGTTTTAATAGTTTTTTCTGTATTAAAATCGGTATTCTACCCCGTCCCCTGTCCAGTATTGTTTTATATAAATTATTATTATTATATAAAAGTTACATATTAAATTATGTTTATATTTGACGAACAATAGCAAAATTTTATGAGAAGGCTTATAAGAGCGATAAAATGTGTGGAATGCAGTAAGCTTCTCAATGTTAATAATATTAGGCATAAAATTCGCTTTATCTCAATAATTCTGTAATTTTATATGCATTGTGATAAGATATTTTCCACTTTAATCTTGTTATATAATCTTGAGTGCACTTTTAAAACTGCCATTATTTACTTTAATAATAATATTTGATATTTTTGTATTATAAATTTTAATTTTTTTTTTGCAAATAAAATTTTGTGATGTCTTATATTAAAGTAGTTAAAAAATTAACTTTTGAAATAAACTATTAAATATTTTATAAATATTTTAATATATTAGACGGACAGACACAGGCCTTACAGTATTCCAATTTTTAAACGACGATATTTTTGTTATATAATATCGACTTCTAATATAAACTTTGTCAAAATCAGTCATCTCTAATATATAAAACATACTGTATATCAATCAATCCGGTCATAATATTTTGAAAATAAATTTTTATAACGGACGAGGGACCACATCCCATTATGGCTGGGCAGAGCCTCTCGTAGCCTCCAATCTATAGCCCACTAAGTACTGTATATATTACCAAAATTTCAGATTTCTAGATATAACTGATAAGGAGATAAAAAAGTTTTAGTAAAATTTTTCACCACTACTTCTATGGAGCAGTAATTAAATTCATAAAATCAGCTAACCCCCGCCGCAAGCGGATAAACTTTTGATTTTTTGGTGAAAAATCGATATAAATAAGGAGTCAATTTTGACTAGGTTTCAAGATGGAACCTCATTGGAAACATGCCTAAAATGGTGTCACAACTTAAGCTTGAAAAGAGAATTTTTTGTTACCGATGTTTTTGAAATTTGGTACAATTATGTAATTTGTTGCTATGAATAAGAATATCAAAGAATTAGTTTGAAAATATTTATAATTTTTGAGTTATTTAAATTTAAAGTTTGAAAAATTATCTATATTTAAATATAATTTCTCGAAAATGGTAAGAGGTAAATGAAATTTTTTCAGTATCAAAAATGCTGTCTCCTATAATATAGAGAAAATTTGGATGGTTAAGAGTTCCTATTCAGAAATTAAGTCAAAAATAAAACGAATAAACTTTTTAAAAATCAAACTAAGTGAGACAGATGGAAACACTTATTATAATTCAAAAGTATTATAAAGTGGGGCACTTCAATATAACATTGTAAAATATTATACTATCAATAGGAAAAAATTTAATATTTAAGTCACTATTTGTAAGCTTAACAAAGAAGGGGACGCGTTTTCAAAAATTTTTGAAATATTTATTTTTGATTAAATATTAGGAAAGTGCTCAAGAAAAGACATCTTTTTTATTTGAAACTTATTTTATATCTCTTATAGTTTTTGAGATATTAATTTTTAAAAATCATGATTTCCTATACCTTCAATGTTAAAAATCTTGACTTTGATCGCCAATTGTACCCCCGCCCCTGACATGGATTGAGATGAAAATTTTGTTTGGTATCTAATGGGGACCTAATAATATTTTTAAGATAGGTTTGGATAGGGTTGGAGAACATTTTTGAAAATTCATCAAAAATTACATATAATTTAGTAGTAATTTTTGATGAATTTTCAAAAATGTTCTCCAAACCTATCTAAAAATATCATTAGGTCCCCATTAGATACCAAAAAAATGTTCACCTCAATCCATAGGGGGCGGGGGTACAACCTTTATTAAAGATGTTTAAGTTAGTTTTCTTTTGAATTGAATCCAATTTTAGAAGTTTAAAGTGTTTAATAATTTGATAAGTTTTCCAAATCTGTGATTATTTAATATTTATATGAGATTTGCTTTTTATTGTTTGATTAATAGAATTAATGGTAAAGAATTGACTTTAATTTTACCCAAAAGTCATTTGGATAAGGCCTATAAAGATAAGGCTAACCGAACTTTTAAGGCCGATTTCAAGGTATGCATCAAATAAAAGATTCTATTAATTGAAACAATTACTAAAATGGTTATAAATTTGATGATTAGGTTCAGTTATCATTTACAAAACCCTTTCATCCATTTTCTGGATCTCCCGATATTAACCGTCACGAAGAGAATGCGTTCTCACCTGAAGGGCTCAGTCACGTCAGTAATGAGAGTCCCGCCGACGGCGACGGCAGTACTGATAATGAGTCTGAGACGGAGGATGAGGACGAAGACGAATATTCCGAAACCGATGAAGACGTTGAACGTGGAGGTCGTGACTGACACTCACATTACTTATAATTTCTCGACTTATGATTTTATTTTGTAAAATATTGACATTTTTAAAATTAAATTTAAGTTCATTTTTATTGAAGTCTAAAATGTGTTTTTCTATTTGATTTACAGGTGAAACGACATACTTATGAGACACAAATTTAATATATAATTGCATTGTTTCGTCGTTTTTCATTTGAAAACAAATTAGTTTTTCATTAATTTGTATCCAATAGTTATTCCGCCATAAAATCAAAATTATTTCATTTGATTAATTTGTTTTATCTCACAAACTATTACATCATTTTTAAGTTCAATATTTAACAAATTTTCTGCTCATTTCCTTCAACGAAATCGCATTAATTGTAACTTAAGTTCAATCAAACATGTCTTTGAATCTCACATTTTGTAATTAATGCATATGTTATATATTAATATTGTTATAATTAAACATAAGCTATGACTGCTTTCACTTCTCATACCAAACCATTGCATTCTTACCACATCTCAAAAATTAACGCTTTGTATAAAATCAAATAAAAATGCTTTGAATATGAATTTTGTTATTAAAATTATTTTTCAAATTTTCGATCAAGTTTTATGTGATTTATAATAAAGTTTATATTCATATCGATTATGAATATATTAAGATTTTTAATTTTTACAAATTTATATTTAGTCAATAAATTGATATAATTTATAAAATATTTAAAGTTTCTAATTCTAAAACTATTCTCAGAAAACCACAATTTGATCAAAAACTATACTTCATATACTCGTACTTAAGGTGAGAGCTGTAATACTAATGTTAACAAAAGTAGAAATGTCCACAACTCAACTGTTAATAAAATTTCTGCGTGAATATGCATTAGCTTAAAAGTTGAACAATTTATGGATAAGGCTTTTAAAGACCAACTCTTTTTGGAACGGCGACAATGAATTGTTCAATTGTTCAATAAATAATTGAACAATAATTGATTATTACCACACATCGGATTTTTTCTGAGTTTGACAATGGTTTGGAATTTAAAGCTTTAAAAATAGCGGCAGACATGATAATACTTATTTAAAATTTAACAATTAATATATTATTAAACCTAAATTACAATTATTAAATTCTAAATAAGTATACATGCTTATAAGGTTATGCATACCACTATTCTTATAACTTTAAATTGCAAACAGATCGAACCGATCAATTGTCAAACACAGGAAAAATCCGATGTGTGGTTATTACATAATTGATTCAATACCGTATTATTGATAAGTTGAGTTAAGGGCAGTTTTCGGGAAATGCTAACTCACTAACAAATTCACAAACTTAGTATATTTTGGATTCAAATTTTGTTTAATACTCAGATATTATATCTATAATAGCTGTATAATAGCTCACAAACAAAATGTGAAACTAAAATATACTAAGTTTGTCAATTTAACACTTCAACTCTAATGTGACCCATATTGACCACTCATCAACTGAAGACCAGATCTGTTTCATTCGATACTAACTATAGGATAGTGCAAAGTCGTGCCAATGAAGATGAAATACTGTAAATGTATTTCGAAACAGTATAGCGTTAGGCAATTGAAAAAAACTGCTTCAAAATTAAGTTGTGTAAAGACTCTAAACAAGTTTAAAATGATTAAATTAAACCTAGAAATAGAGAAGTTTAAACCCTTTCATAGAAATTATCTAAATCTAGAATATATTGGGAGTATTTCCTACTTATTGTTATTTGAGCGCAAGTTTAAATTATAATTAAGACAGTATTTTTAAGGCATTTAAACAGTGATGCGGACAAATTTTTCACAAAGAGGCAGTTTAAATGTGGTCTCCAGGAAGTTTCATTCAATTTTTGAACAGGTAATATCGGTCAAAATCGGACGTTTTTTGAGAGGTCCACGACTTATATTGCATTTTTGAAGGTAATCTTTCGATTCCTAGGGTGGACCTGACGTCGGCCATTTTACGTATACCTATATGATATACTCTCCTAATCCTTGTAATTAAAGCCTTTGTCAAAGCTGGCAATAATGCTCCGTCTTTTTTCACAGACACCGAATATATTATGAAACTGTAGGATAAAGTATTTCTACTGAAAGTATTGTTGCACAAGAGTTATTGAACAGTTATTGCACGTTTGAAATTCCTATCTAACAAGTAAAGGCTGTCATGCATTTATACTGTACATTGAAATTGAAAAATATCTCATTAATAAGAAATATCCAATATTTAAAAATTTATAACTATTTGAAATTTGCCAAAAATGTCTGAAATTTTTCATATTTTGATCTCTAAGTAAAAGTGATAAAGAAGTGATAACTATGAGTACATGTCGTAATTTTCTTTATTTTGGGTTTTTTTAATTTTAAAAAAAGGTTGTGATACGTATTATCATTACATACAGTTTTTATATACATTATAATTGAATGTCTATTGAAAAAAATCAACAGAATCTGAATAAAAAGAAAGTAAATTAACTCCAATTAGATTAAAATTAGTGATTTTGAGGACATTGTAATAGTTAGTCTGTGTAAAAATCAATCGATCGGATGGCACATCAAAAATATAATTTAAGCTGACTTTAAAGACTATTTGCTAATAATAGTTAAATAAAATAGATAAGTTACCAAAGAGGTAGTCATCACTTTTCATTAATTAAAAGTATGTTCAGAGAACAGCTATTGAGTTGAAAGGGTTATATATAATATATATATATATTAGACTACTATCACAATATTCATGATAACAGTCGCTTCCCTTAAAAATTTGATAAGAATCCCCCCTTTCGAACATTTGAATTATCCTAACTATCTATTGAATTGGATTTGAATTATCTAAAAAACCTATTATTTCAATGTTTAAATTCTAATTATTTACAGCTGTTATTCAATTAAGAAATGAAAAGAAAATCAAATAAATATAACAAGAATTACATCTAAATATATACCAAAAAAAGAGAAAATTATTCAAAAGCAAATTATTGACTTTCATTTAGAGCTTAACATTTGATGCACCAGTACTTGTAGTTTACCATTACTTCTGAGAGTTCGCTAATCATAACTCAAAAGTAGTGATTGGCTCTCAATCTATAGGCACACCATTTCTTTAATATATTTATATATTTATATTTATTTATATAATTTTTGATAAAAGGGCACGTTTTTTAGCGAATTAGAAGTAACTTTGGTTACTCTTATATTTGTATTTGTAAAAGTTTAATACAATTAATAGATGATCAGATACTCGAACCATTATTATAATTAGTTTTAATATTAACGGTTTTGTCGACCACTGAAGGATGAATTACGATTGGGGCCGAACCCTCCGCTTCCGCCACCTCGAGAACCACCGCCCGAAGAAAATGGTTGGTTTCCACGATTTCGTTGATTCCCAGACGAACCGCCAGATTGTGAACGATTTCCGCTGATATTACCCATACTATTATTAAGTCTTCCGCCCATTCCTCCTCCGCCGCCCCCCTGTGCACCTCCTGATGAGCCTCTATTCGAATTTCTATCAAAGTTTTGCGAACCTCTTCCGCCTTGAGATCTCTTTTCCTCAACATTGAAGCGATGGTTATCGAAATAGATTGGCTTCAAATCAAAATTATTATAAGCAATGTTCATAAGTCAGTCATTCTAATAAACATACCTTTTGTTTGAGGATTTGTTGAACAATATCTGGATTTTCGAAAGTAACGAATCCATAGTTAGGAGTCTTCACGTTTGAGCCCATCTTTTGGTTTTGTCGATTAATACGAACGTCAAGAATACGCCCATATCTGGTAAATAGACTCCTGAGGTCGTCGTCAACAATATTTTGCGGCAAATTTCCAACAAATACTTGGTTTTCATCTGGAAATTGCTTTTTGCTTTGATAGTCGCCATCAGCGGAATCGCTGTCATTGAGACCACCCCTGCCGGGAGTCATTTCGCGCGACTCATTGCGTCGGTTGTATTGTTGATTACGTCTCACTGCGCGGTTCTCTCTCTGGTTCTGAACGTTATTAGTATTCGACGGCGGCTTTCCCGACACCGAACCAGACGACTGTTGTATAAAAGATGTGCCGCTGTTTGTAGCCATCGATGGTATTGGAGACGTTTCTGTCGGTCGCGCGAAAGGTGTGCTGAGAGAGGTCTGGCTTTCATTTGGTTTGTTGGCTGTCGTGAAGGTAGACATTGCGGCAAATGGAGGAAAGTTTGCGTTCGGGTTCTTACTGACCATATTTGCGTAGGTCTTCTGTTCATTTGGTTGTGGTTGAGGTGATGTCGAACTCCGGTCAACGAATTCTTCATTCTTAGGAAAGGTTTCCTCTTCGAAAACATCGCTTGAGTTGGTTTCAGTTGTTCTCTCTTCAGACACTTCATTATTGAGTGGCATTTTGTCAGTTCCGGAGATGAGGTTTTCGTGAGCCGTTCCGTTCGTGTTTTCATAGAACTCAGTGCCCACTGAAGTGATGGTGTCTTCCTTTTCATCGATGGCCGTAAGGTCGGGCACTTCCGTCTTCTCGAGCTCGACGTCGGTCTTCTCAACCTCACTATAGTCATCATCGTCTAAGAAGATCTCGTCCTGATATCGAAAGACATCGTTCCTGACGTAATACTTAGTGGGCGACTGAGGCGCCAACACGAACGTCTGCAAAAAGCGCCTCATCGGTTGTCCGTTGTTTGAAAGCTCGCCCGTCACCTAATTATGCAATTTTTTTAATTATTTAATTAAAATAATAACCAATAGTAGTGTTGAGTGAGTGGTGTCTGACCTGAATGACGACTCCTTTGCCAATGGTCTCCATGCTGTCGACTTGTCTGATCTTCGCGTGACAGTCCTTGAAATTCATTGAAAGGATCTTCTTATTGATGTTGTCCTGACCGTAGACAGGATTGGAGACCTCTCCGGGCCGGTCAACCCCTCCGTGAACGAAAGACGAGTCGTCCGAATAGAATCTATTCAATTAAGTGTAAATCAATTTTCAATTCATTCAATTATACATTCAGTAATTCTAACGAAAAAGGTTTGCAATCGTTATCAGAAGTTCAATGTCAGCAAAATTTAGATAAACTGTCGGCAAAACAGTCACATAAGACGCAAATTACTTCATCATTGGTATGATTGCAGTCTTTATTCAGTATTAATATATCAATAATTGTATTAATATTAGAAAAATATAAATTTGTTTAAAGTATACAAAAAATACATCTTTAAATGGTATAAAAAGTTAAGTTCTCAACAAATAAGACAAAGCAATGCCAACCTATGCAAGAAGTGCGGGCCCTGATTGAGGACAGTGTAATACTGGCGCACAAACTCTCGTCCGACCGATTGTGGCGACGGAACACTATTTAAATTAGTATTCAAATTGCTATTTGAATTATTGTTTGTGGTTTCCATTCCGCTGACCATCTTTTTTACGCGTCGAATATATTTTGTTCTTTAATGGTTTGAACACCTATTGAGACAACGATTGAGACAATTAATTAATATCAATATATAGTCTCATATGAGACTAACACTAATAGCAAAGCAAAGCCATTATTCATATTATTGTATACAATGATTGCTATAATACATGATTAATAAACAATAGAGTGAAATATGAATATTAGTTAGAATGCATTGATTGGTAGTTTGGGTTCAGAAACAATGGACTCAATCACAACAATGTTGTCACTGTTCTGAGAGGGCAAGAGTTGTCATCAGTACCCAAACCACGCACTCAACGCACTCACGCCTTCGATGGCCCGCAATCGCAATCACATTACAATCGGATCGCATGACTCACTCCTCAAATATGTTCAGAAGTGATCACAACAAAGAATCACTCGTTTCTTGCCATACATTATCAAAAGTGACATAAACTCAACAATTGTGAGTCAAATGCAATCAATTAATAACAACAAAACGAGACAATGGCTTAATATAAACAACAATGGAATCGCCATCACGTGCTTTAAAGACATTATTGTCGCTCAAAACACACCACAAAAACTCATACCTTTTCAACAATCTTTTCATTTAATTTTCGTTTTCTTCAATTTTGTTATTTTTAAAAATCGATTATTAATATTGAAAATAAATATTTTTCAAATAAATTTTTGCAAAAATAATAAAATGAATAAATAAATTAAATTGTATTTATTGTATTATTATTTAGTTAAAAATGATTAATAATTAATAATATGTTAACATTAAATATCGATATAAATGAGTTCTACAAGTGATCGCTTTATGGATACACCTATTCATTCACTTTTCAGCCTTTTTTACGAACAAATAATACAAATATAACACAAATGCCGACTAAAGTCAGGCTCACTCCACATCATATTCATGCTATTCATCCGACTCAGCCATACCTTCTATAACATCAATAGCATAGACTGTCCTCTATTGTCAGTTATATATACTATTCATTCAAAAACTACGTTTAAATAATCATTTCAACTTTTCAACCCTTACCTTAAATTGTCTTTCTCTCCGATCATAGCATTTATTCAATTAGTTATTAATATATAAAATGAATAAAACTCAACAAATTGTTTCACTTATTCAATGGCATCACTTCTACTCCCACTAAAGCATTGCAAATCTCAATTGAATTGATGTGAGCCAACCCTTATATTGACAGTGAGTACAGTTTATAATTTGATTCAAAGCGCAAAAACTTTTCGACCATTTTTTGTTAAATTCACCACAAATAACGTCTTACAGTTAGCCTTAATAAGACTTAATAAGATTACTAAATATTTTGTAACTACTAATGGTTTAGTACGCTTTTTTCACAAAAGCCTTAGACACCCCTCTCCCTAACGCGATACATAATTAATGTGCGATACTTTTTACTTCAATAGTATTCATAAGGCTTCATTATTAATAACGTTACTCTACCAGGGAGTACGGGGTGTCCATAGATCAGCGTAACTAGCCATACAAAATAAATTAAAAAACACTATAACATAGGGGGAGGGGAGTTCGCTAATGTCCGATTTCAGCGTAACGTTATTAATAGATGATGCCTTATAAGTTTGAAAGATAAAGGCTAGTTTAATATTTTTACAAGACTACAGAAAAGTTTGTTTTTAACTTCTTCAATTTACACCAGTTTACAGCATAGTAAAGGTTTACATATGATTGGTTTGCGTTTATTTTGATTCCATTTTTTGAATCAAATATTATCAATTTTGACAAAACAATGCCTTTAATAAGAAAAGCATTAAAGTGAGTATTAATACATTTGTCATTAAGTTTAATATTTATTATAAATTATAGACAGACTATCATATGCATGAATTAGGCTATCTTTATGTTTTTAATAGACTATATTTACTTTTATTTTTATATCAATATTAATTATTATTAATACAGTATTATATAAATTAATAGGAATATTATTGATATACTTAATAAATATTGATATTAAATTAATAGTCTATTAATATTATTAATACTACAGATATGGTATTCCTATAGGTATAACATACCTAAGCGTTGAACAGAAGCTGTGGTCACCACTCAATCAACAAGAAGTCAATACTAAATTATCAGTTATTCGCAAATGTCAACAACAAATTCATACTTATATTAACCAATGGTTTGGTCTCAATGTCAATATTCCTCAATTGCCAGTGGTTTGCAATGAATATAACATTTCTATTATTATGTATTTATTTAAACAATTGTTTAATTCATTTCTCAATAGTCATCAGACGTGAAGTGTCTTTGGAATAATGGCGTGAAGAAGACGTTCAAAGCTCTTAATGAATTCGATATCAAATCTGTGACTAAAAAAGTTGAGAAACTTTTAGAAACAAATAATAAATAAATTAATTAAAAATATTTTAGTTTAGGCCTAATTATAATGTAATGTTATATCAAAATCAAGACTTACTTTTATGTTAAGAATAATAATAATTATTAGGAATGTTATCATAAAAGCGTATAACTTAAAAATGGGTCTAATTTAGTGTTAATATTTAGTGTTGATATTTATCATTATTTATCAATTATATGAACGCTTAGATTCAAATAAAACAAACAAATGCATAAAAGTAATCATCAAATATCCAATTAGTTAAAAGTTTTGTAGAATTCCATATACAATAAGTACTCATTATTAGAAGGCATTAAATTAATTAAATGAAACATTTGTTTTGTTTATTCGCTCTAAATCTGCTGTCAATTATGCTTAAGTATTGATTGGTTAACAAAAATTATATATTTCTGCGATCGATGTTATGATATTCGAAAATATTTTGGATCAAAGTCTCATTAATTCTTTCAGAAGCACTCATTAGAGACATTCTCGTGAATTAATTGTATTTAAACAAAACTGAATTTTAAGATTTCTGATTATACTTAAGACGATTTACGACAAGAGTTTTACTAAAACAACATTTTGTTGATTGAAAGAACAGAATCAACACTTGAATGTGCAATAAATACATTCTAAAACTTTATGAAAGTTATATCTATTTATAGTTACAGTGATTAAAAAATGCACACTATTTGACATGATTAAGCAGATTGTGTTACCACAGCCGTAGACAACGGGGAGAGCCAGGGGGCCTAGGCTCCCGTGAGATTTTATACAATTTAAGTGTAGGTCTGTGGGATTCTCTGGGTAACATAAGGCTTTACAGTATAAATATGTCCCCCCAGTATAAGTATTTTAGGCCCCCAGACCTAAAATGCTGGCTACGGCACTGTGTGTTACAGACAAATAATTAACATTAATTTAATTGCAATAATTTTATTAAATGAAACACCAAAATTGCCATTAATTATTTATCACTTAAGTATGACTCTTAACCATTCGTCCCTTTATTTGAGTGTTAGGTACTCATAATTTTGAATCAAATTGAGGCACATTTGTCTAAAATAGTTTATTTTTGTCTTATTTTGATTATACAGTATATGATAAAGTAGATTGTGTTGCGTCTGAATGAGTCTCATGTAATTTAAGGCGAAGTAGTGATGTAACTTTCCCGCAATTAGTATCCATTTCTTCGATAACTTACACTCAATAATTTGCAATAAGTTTTCAATGAGTTTTCAATGTCAGCTTTAGCCTTAAAAATTAATTTATCTCTTGAACGGGGAGTTATTAGGGTTACCGACACTAATATTACCGGACCTAAAGTTACTGCATTCATCCTTTCATTCATTTGGTGACCTTTCATGTTTAAATATGACCATTGAATGCAAATTTATTAAACAGAATACAAAAATTTGTATTAAGTCTCAATTGAGGATATCATCTCTTGTATCATATCTTAAGTGTTCTTTTAATTATCTATTTTGTTATCATTTCTAATTTAATTTTTTAAAAATGGAATTCTTTTGAGAATTTATCGATAGTTAATAATGAAAGCGATTCATTGTTGTCAAGACAATCATGAAAGCTATTCATTTACTGATAATATGCTTTACAATTAATTATTTACTCTAATTGAATATAAGAGTACATAAAAATAATCGTAATTATAAACCTTCATATCGTTTGATGAAAGAAGTTTTTTGTAACATTTTCAGCGCTCAATTCCTGTTGAAACTTCTTATCTAAAGTATTCATTGATAATGAGATAATTTTAAATAAAATGAAACAAATATTTTTTGATCTAAAATTTTCGATTCTTGATTTCTATTAGTATATTATAAATTATTATCAGAAATGATAGAAACATTTAAAAGGCATTTATGTCAACTTGATTTGAGGGAAAGTGCATTATTTTCCATTATAAATGTCATGCAATCGACTTATATTCGACTTATATTCGACTTATATTCGACTTATATTCGATTTAAATGCAGAATAAATCACAAACAAAAACAATGCAAATGACCAGAGCCAGTGCCGTAGCCAAGATATTTTGCTTGGAGGGCTAAAATTCTAAAATAGCCAAATACCAGAACCTTAATAATAAAGGTCCATTCAGCAAAAGTGGATAATCCCTATTTTCTATCCTATCGGATGAAAAAATGTGTTCCCGAACAGGATTGGGATAGATTTCTATCCTCTTTTTCTAT
>JAUJYU010000474.1:0-13166 GCA_033995675.1 Nothrus silvestris
CATCTCCTCTCAGCCTTCATATTTTTGAAAAATTCTTTTTGCTTTCGATTCTACTCTTCATAAGCTTTAATTTGATGCCCATATCGATATGGTGGAACCACTTTTTTGTTTTTAGACGTCAATCTTTAAAAATTCATATCTCCTCTCAGCCATCGTATTTTTGAAAAATTCTTTTTGCTTTCGATTCTACTCTTCATAAGCTTTAATTTGATGCCCATATAGGCTTGGTGGGGAATTAGGCGAAATCTGATTAACCCCTTTGTTTTTGTTATCTGTTTGTTATAACTTATTGAAACTCTATTGTAATGCATTTGATTAATAAGTTTATCAATAAATTGTGATTTTCTGATAATTTGATTGAAAACTTTTTGTAAAAGAACTTTAGAAAAAAAGTTCAAAAGATAAATCTATTTCGCTTTGTTTTAACGCGCAATTTATAAAAGTATTAATATTAAAAAAAACAATCTATAATTAATTTAATAATCGATCTAAAGCAAAAAATTTGAATGAAAGTTTTATTTTATTTTGCAGGAATACATAAATATGTGGAATCTATTCAGTGGAATCTTATTTATTTTATACTCCAAACGATTTGATAAGATCTGATCTGAAGCCATAATGAAATTGATTCGTTGGGTTGAAACGCGATTGACTGGTCGAAGACATCGCAATAATAGTAAAAACAAAGATAGAGCTAATCATTACACTAAAAACAGCGATAATAAAAGCGATTTAAATGTTAGTCAAAGTAATTTGAATTCAAATACGGAATCATCTTTCAGTCATACATATACACAAAGCAGTCCTTCATTCTCACTTCAAAGTGAAAGCGTTAGTGATCTGCCAACTACTCCACAATATAAAGTCTTCCATAAAGATCGAATCGCATCTTTAGCACAACAGCCACTGCAAAGTATATCTTCTACAACTTTGGCGACACCAAAGTCTCGTGAAAGAAGTTTTATTAAAACTAATCCATGGCTTCGATCGCCATGGCTTTTGAGACAAACATATGGCTCTTCTTCTTCTTCAACTGATAGTGGATATGAATGTATTGCCAATAATAATCCCATTATCACCACTAATGATAATAAAGATTCAGCAAATGCTAATCTATTTGTGGAAAATAAAATTATAAATAATTGTGATCTTTTGCGACCAAATAATGAGTCAAATAGTGAAGAGTTTGTCAACAGTACAAGCAGTTCTTACAGTGTCTTCAGCTCAAGTAATAGTATTATTAGTGAACCAAATGAAATGGTTTGGTCGACAACAACACTTCCAAATTCGTTATCGACTCTCACTGTAAAATCAAGTCAATGGTCCACATCTTCTCATTCGATTTCATCTCTTGCTGAAAGCAATGATAATAACAAAACTGCAACATATCATATAAAAACAAGAGATGATAACAATAGCAATTGTCCAAAATATTTATTTCCATCAAACTTTGATCCTCTTACTCCTCCTCCTCCTAAAGATACTCTTATTGGAAAAGATTTAAAGAGTTTATGTACAAAAAGAAGATCCTTTAAACAGATGAACATCACGTCTAAGCTTTCGCGTGGAAATGAACGTTGGATATCATTGGCCACAGAATTAAGTTCATCTGAAGATGAATTTGATCTATACGTTCCAAGTCCTGCACCACCTGATAAACAATTATATGAATATCGAATTAACAGCAATAGTTCATCTCATCCTATAATGTGTAAACATATGTCAAATGGTTCTTCTATAGACTGGAAAATGGGTTCGAACAGAGGCGGAACCAGTACTTTTGATGAGGCGTATTCATCAGATATTGAGTGTGATTTAATCAATCATTTTGCGGACAGAAATGGCTGTAGTTATACTGAAAGTTGGGATTCATTGGCTAACAGTAGTCCATCTATAGTCAGCAGTGCATTTTCGAGATCTAAATTACCGATTAGTCCACAAGCGGACAGTGCTATCGGTTTATCAGAAGAAATGAGTTCCACCAGTACTACGCCGTCCGATGAAATGAAGCATTGCTCTCATTTGAATAGAAATATTGACAATAATAGCTATAATAACAGCAATGCATACATTCTGGATGAAAAAGTGAAACAACTTAGAACTGAATTGAGAGATATAGTGGATGTGGCCATGTATGAGGCGCGTCAGGAGGAGCTCAGACTTAGGGAAGGAAGAATCGCATTGCAGAGAGAACTCATTCAATACAAGCGTCTTTTATTAATGCAAACATTAGCAGGACTTAGACAGAGGCTTGAGAGCAATGGAAATATGTGTTGAAATGCCATTCGATTTTCGATCAATTCTTTGGTTAATAACTGCACAATTGTTTTATAGAAATAATACTGAAGTTTAAGCTATAAGTGCTGTGCAGTACAGTGTCATCAGCATTGAGCGGTTATTAACAAACAAAACGGTAAACTGCATAGGGTAAATCTAAATGATAATTATCTTTCAGTCACTTTTTTCACTAATTATACAATACTATTTATTTGAAACACTTTTATCTAATCGTTTTTAAACTAAAGGAAACCATATGTAGTTTTATTTGTCCGAAGCAATACATTTACTTCGAAAAAATAACGATATATAGACTTGACTAACATTTATAAAATTAAATCTTATTTAGACAAATATGTTAGAGATTATTATAAATAGCTTATAGTGAATCAGTGGCTGATAAAAAATTATTATTATTATACTCGTATACGTTTATATAATAATGTTCATTGAGCCCTAAAAGTTATTTCCGGGTAGTTTTATTTGGAGATAATTTAAGTGAAATAAATTTTATGTTTAAAAGCATTAAGTCGTAAGTATCAGAGTCTCTCTGGTAAGTATTAAATGCTCAAAACTAATGCTATTCTTAGCGTAACAGTCATTCCGTGAATGTATTGTAAATATAATGTAAGTTTTTTTAAAAAAATTTATTGCCGTATAATATTTTTGATCCAAAAGTAGGATCATTTAAGTTTTGATCATTTAAGTTTATTCATTTCATTGTACTTTTTTTCTAAATAATCGCATAATTGATATATGACTTCGTTATTACTTGTAATAGGAATCAGTCTATTGTTTAAGTTAAAAAAAGAATGTATTGAATCACCAAAAATTTACAATTAAATAAATTAAATTTAAAAATTTCAATTAACTAATATGGTTTATTTATTAAAATATTAATAAAAGTGAACATTATATAAAGCAATGGATAATACAATGAGTATAATGACTATTCGGTACATTTGAAAATAAGCAGTGATGAGAAACGCTCGAGGGTTAGGCGCTCAGTGGCGAGCGTTTCAATTTGCCCAAGCGCGAGCGCCGAGCGTTTCAATTTGCCCAAGCGCGAGCGCTGAGCGTTTCAATTTGCCCAAGCGCGAGCGCTGAGCGTTTCAATTTGCCCAAGCGCGAGCGCCGAGCGTCTAATGATTTTATGTTTTTAAAGCACAAATTTTTTATTATGACATATCTATGAAAATACAAATTATTGAGATTTAAAAAACTTAGACATAGAATCTCCACACATAATCGCTTCAATCGAATCTTTTGAAAGTCTATTACTATATCACTTATATTTATTTTTTGAAAACTATTACAGCTTTAACTTTATTTTAATATCGATATAAACAAATAAATCACATATTTTAAAAACTTGACGCTTGCGCTCGAGCGCGTATGCTAAACCGAGCGCCGAGCGTTAGCGCGAGCGCGAAAATTTCCCCGAGCGCGAGCACCGAGCGTGCTCATCACTGACTTAAATGAAGTTAAAAAGGTGCTGCAGCTTGTAACCATACTTTGTAACATGCAATAAGTTATAGGAGTGCGAATCCAGTGAACTTTTCTTTTAGCGTAACATTATTTATAATATGATCTTATTTTGAATAACGTTACGCTATTAAATGTGCGGAAGTGTAAAGATATAAGCGTAACATAAACAATATATTGATAAATTGAAATAAACTGTAACATAGGGTGGAGGGGGTCCATCATAGTCACATTTCAGCGTAACGTTATTAATGTTATTAATTCATAATTCCTGCGCCTCTTTTAAAATGAATACGTATTTTGTGGTATAAGTCATCGTTTCATATCTTATTTACATTTACATAGACTTTAAGCTCTTTAAAAGCAATCAATTATTAATTAGTATTAATTAATAATTATTAATTAGTAATAAATAATGATTTGAAATAACATTTGAATTAATTAATAGCTTATTATTGAATGAAATACTAATAAACGACTCATTAATGAATTAATGGCGAAATCAAAGAAATTCACTCCAAATAAAGCATTCAAAGGATCCAAACGTGGTTCACATCACGAATCAGTTTTGGGATCAGACGATGGAAGTGATGGAAATGTGGACCAAATGGCGAATTCAGACAATGATTCCAATGAATTCGATGACGAAATGGATTCGTTTCATAAGAATAAAGATAAAGAACTGCTGAAGAGAAGCGCTTTCTATCAAAACAATGGTTTAGACTTCGAGGACGACGAAAGTGATGACAACGAAGAAGTGATGCCTTTCGATGACAGCGATGAAGAGCAGAGCGACGACCGAACCAATGATGGACTCAATCGCTTCGAAGTGGAGTTCCAGAAGTCGGGAATGGCCAGTGATCTCGAGGACAGTGACGACGGTTTGCCGGATGTGAACGCGTGGGGAAAGAAGAAGAATGTCTTCTATAATACTGATTACGTCGATAAGGATTTTAGAAGTAATTCATTTCTATTAATTTGTTTTAATTGAAAATATATTAAAATTTATTAATAAATGAATTGTTATTAAACAGAATATAATATAAAAGACGAACATTTGGCTCAATATGAAGAAGAAGAAGCACTCGCTATACAAAGACGTCTTCTCGAGTCTATCAATGAATCAGATATTGGCATTCAATTACTTATCGGCGATATTGAGCCGAAAGCAGTTCCTGAAAATCAAGTGAGCAATGAAGAGACGTATGAAGACGAAGAACGACTCCAAACAAATGTCTTGAATTTATCGAAACGACAAAAAATAGAACTCCTGAAGAAAGAATCGCCTGAATTGCAGGCCATTATCAATGATTATAACACTTGTATGACTGAAATGAAAGATCGATTACAACCTGTTATGCAATTAATTAAAGAGAAAAAAGTTCGCGAATGTATAGCAACAAAATATATTGAAACCAGATTTCAAATCTTAATTAATTATTGCATAAATATATGCTTTTATATGGTTTTAAAAACAAAGCGAATACCAGTTAAAGACCATCCGGTTATTCAACAACTTTTATCTTATAAGAAACTATTGCTTGAACTCAATGGCATCGCTTCGAGTAATGGTTCCATTAATAGCGATATTGATTTGATTTTAGATAAATTGAGTAAAGGAGAAGACATTAAATTCATTAGAAAGCGATTCCATGAGAAGAAGCGCAAAAATGCAGACAATTTGAAGACTGGACTCAAAAAAGTTAAATTTGCTGACGATTTGCAAACCGATAACGACTTGCGATCTATAGAAGAGCGAGAAGTGGACAATGAAGACAATGACACGCTTTCGAAACGAGGCATCACTTATGAAATCGCAAAGAATAAGGGATTGACTCCTAAGCGAAAGAAAGAACTTAAAAATCCAAGAGTTAAACATCGCATGAAATACAGAAAAGCAAAGATCAGACGCAAGGGTCAGGTGAGAGAACCTCGAAAAGAGTTGCAACGCTATGGCGGAGAGATTTCTGGCATCAAATCAGGAGTTGTTAAAAGCATTAAATTTAAATAAATGTCATAATTGTTCACATATATGAATATAGTTTTAAAATTGCGTTTATTCAGAAAAATTGATCAATTATTTAAAAATAAAACAGAATAATAGAAAAATGATTTCAATTTGATTACATAATTGATTATTAATATTAAATTTAAGAGATTATAATTCAAATTAACTATTAATCAATAGTAAGCGATACTGAAGTAACAAAGGTGTGCATTATGTCGAGTTGAGTTACAAAATGAGATTAATTAATAGTTACGTATATTAATAATAATAATAATACGGCAATAACTTATGAACTATTGATTTAAAGAATAGATGTATGTCATGATCAAAATATGTTACTAAACCTGTATTAGTATAACATTAATAACATTTTCATGAATGCTATTCTCAAACATACAAATCAAAAGGTAAACAACATAATCGAGCGAAGGTGTTGTGTGAGTACATTATAGAAAAGATTAAATAATATAATATAATTTTTGATACTTAATGATAATTTTCGGAATGGGATTCAAAAGTGGCAAAAAAGCTAAATATAATGGTTACTCAATAATAAACTTATTACTAAATATTTATGGAAAATGCTTTGATTCATGTGTAGTTGGCTTTATGACAACGCCTTTTGATGCATCTCTGCTTTTTGACATCATTGCCGCCAAACTTAGGTTTGTCCAAACAGTACAAACACTGCCCGCAGTCGTCAGCCAAACAACCCGGACATTCGCGACAACCAATTCTTCTGCTTCGGGTCACGGATACAGTTTCGTCGCCGAACTGCTGCTTCCTTTTGGCCGAAGAGCCCGAAGGAGGCGTCGCTTTGATGACAATGCCATTAGTGGATGGTTTTGTGTTGGTGGCCATTACAGGTGTGTCGAACGAGTCCAGTGTCTTGATGTCGTCGATCCCGATCTCTTGCTTAACGGACTGCTTAACGGCCTGATTGCTGATCAATAGTTTGTTTGGTTGTTTACTTATCTTTATCTGAACGTTAGCCGGAACTGGATTTGCAGCGTTAGCACCAGTTATGGCCAAATTCTTATCTGCAACGCCCGGAGATTTCGAGAATATCTTTGGATGCTTTTTAGGATCAATTATATACTTCTGAAGGCATGCCTGCAATAAACATGACTTACAACGACCGCCCGGAACGTCAATCTTCAACGAACAGGTCCCTATGCAATCATTTATATGTCATATTATTTATTAATTGGTTTAACCAATTAGAAGAATCACAAGACATACCATTGTTAGGACACGTGAACTTTGACGGCTTTAATAGATAACGATAGAAAAACTTCGCACAACTCTCGCAACTGAAGACTCCATAGCGACGAGATATGTGTGAATAGTATTTAGTGAGACCACAAACTTCACACGTGACAAAACCGCCACCAATTCGTTTGGACGCGGCTTTCATGCCTTCAGTAATATATAAATTATATGATTATATGACATGACATTGTATGGTATGGTATGGTATGGTAGGTATGGTATGGTATGGTATGGTAGGTATGGTATGCTATGCTATGATATATGGATATAATGCAGACCTGGAGAGCCTCCAAATGGCAATAAGAATGAGTTTGAGGGCTGAGCGAAACTAATAGGCTTTGGTCTATTCATGTAGTGATCCGCTGATTGGTCTCTCATTTGCTGAGAATTCATAATCAAAGAGTTGTCCGCATTGGAGGCGTTTGTGTGGTATTGCAATTGTCGCAGACTTGCGGGCACTGAAACGGTCACTGAGTTGGAAGTGCTTTGATTGTAGAGCTCTTCATAATTGTTGGGTCCGTCGGCTAAAGAGACCGGAAGTTCATAAGTCATGGCATTGAGTTCGTCCTCATCCTCGAGATCGCTGTCGACCAACTGCTGACTGGCGTTGAGAGCGTTGTGGGCATTGGTTCCGCCCTTGAGGTCGTCGTTGTCGTCGATGTGCTCTATTTGGTAATGCCTTTGCGCCTCATCTAAGAGGTCATGAATGGCACTACAGATCATACATCTGTACACCATTTCCGCTATGATTATGCCATTTGAGTCGCAGACCAACGACCGAATGCCTGATTTGCTGCTATTGTGAGCCATTACGACAGCGATTGGACACAAAACACACGACTATTCAACTATTTATTTATATTTTTCGCAATCAATTAATTAATTGATTGATTAATTTGTAAATCAATTCAAGACCGATATATTGGGCGCGCCTTTAATACAACGCTCACTATATATCATATAAAAATGTCGCACAAAATAATAGACAAATATTTATCAATGATTTCCTAATAAATTATTTAATTTTATTTATTTAAAAACTCATAAACTTTTGATAAATAAATAATTATTTATTTTAATTGAAAAGAAAAAAGAAATAATAATTTGTTGTAATTTATTATAAATGATTAGAAAATATTTATAATTTTGAGCATTAAATAAAAGATTACAAAAATCACCGAAATTTTGAGCTAAAATGTCGGCAAACGATACGAAACGGAGACTCAAATGCACACAAATATAGGTCACCGCCTATTATACGAGAGACCGACGAACGAACGCTCATTCCATTCGGCCATCTCTGGCTCAGCCCTCTGGCCATCGACGCCGAGACGCGGCCCAGCGGTGGAAATGAGAATGAATGGGAGGACCGAATACTGTACGCACAGAACGAATGCGCTTACGATGTGTGAGACTCACTCTCAAATGTTGTGTTAGGTTTGGTGAACGTTTGGCTCAATGTTGGGCTCAGAGAACAAATAGCGCTCAAAACAACCACTCATTTACGTACAATATTATACTACAATTATTATCCAATATATTCTCGTTAATTCATTTCTTAATTCAATTAATATTTTTTAATATTCCTTTTTTATAACTTATTTATCACTATTTCTTTTTATAAATTAACTAAACTTAAGAATTTCTCTTTTTTATCATTTTCTCCTAAATTTTTAAATGCGATAAATTTGCGAAATATCTTAATTTCTTATATTTTAATTAATAATAATATTGAGAAATATTTTTTTCAATTAATATTATTTGAAAAATGATTCCTTCAATGAATTAAGTAAATAAAAGAGAAATTATATCAATATTTACTACAGAATTAAAAAAATAATTGTATTAATAACTCTAAATTAGACTCGTATGCGATTTTTGAGATAAATTAAAATTGTTTACAACTTCATTATTGTTAATATAAATGAATTAAATGACACTTATTTTATAGTTTAACTAAGTTTTAGTAATTTTGATATTGATATAAAAATGAGATTTAATTAGATCTTATTAGAAAACAAGTACAGCATTCATTTTTGAGTGTAACATATGTTATACAATGATACTAATGATACAATCTATGAGTTAGGAGTCCTACAAACTTACATTCATTTTAGACTATTTTAGACTTCTAGTGATGTAAAAATACAACAATATTATTTCTATATCTATATATTTTTTAAAATGATGTCTGTCTGTGCGTGTGTCCGCGATAATGCTATTTCAACAATACATCAAAATATTAGAAATTAAAATTTTAAATATTTAAAACTTTGGCTATTTTTCAATAACGCTTTTAACAACAATGGTTTACAATTAAAGAGATTTAAATTTTCAAATTATAGTTAACTTTATGAGTTTGATATTAAGGGATATATTAGACAACGGGTTGAGTACAATAAGTTGCTCAGCTTTCCTAGTCTTAAAATAATTGCATAGCAAAGCCATATTACAATATGATTCTGATAATCTTTTAAATGAATTTTATTCACTATTTAATTGTCTTTAAAAATTTGTTAAATTATTTTCAACAAATATTTTTGATAAAACTTAATCAATAATTGCAAATATTGCTTTTTAAAGAGCTATTAAACAGCACATTGATTCATATCTATATATAAATCAATTAATTTATTAAAATTTAGAGAAACTTATAAGAATTGACTGCATATTCATATTATAGTGTTTAGTAATTAATACAGAATATTGAATACAGAAAAGATGAAAATCAAATTAGAAACTAACAGATCGTTTAGAGATTCTCTGATGTATCAATAATGTGATATTCTATAATTTCTTATCCCAAATGATGCTCTGGCTCGCGCTTGGTCAAAAGTGGGCGCTCGCGTTCACGCTTGGACAATTTGAAGCTCGCACTGTCTATTTAGAGGGCTCGAAAATTTATTAATTTTCATAATTTTCATTGTGCCATTTGTAATACTTCCCTTCTTATTTTTCAATTAATTTATACAGAAATTTTTAAAAATTTGAATTTTTAAGATGTTGCTAAACATGCCAACATGAGAGGTTAGCAACATGTATGTTAACATTAATTTTTGATAATTAAAATTAATTTTTTAACACATTTTAGCTGTTTTTTGAAGTCAATAATAGTGAAATTATTGTGTTTATGTAGGAATAATTCGCGAAAAGGTAATTTTCATATTTATTCCCATTTAAGAGATATTCATTTTTTGAATTTTACATATTTTAATTTTTAGACGCTTCTCCACAGGAGATTTACCTTTGACCTAATGAGATGAAATACTGTGAAATCAAGTGTACTATGATTAGTGATGTGAATTTCTGGCAATCGTAATTTTGATCTGGAAACTTTCTAGAACTTTCCCGAACTTTCCCGAACTTTCTCGAACTTTCCCGAACTTTCCCGAACTTTCTAGAACTTTCCCGAACTTTCTCGAACTTTCCCGAACTTTCAAACAAAGCACACAATATAAATGAATTATCAATAAATTTCATTTTAATATTTAAAAGGAAATTAATATGATTAAATTAAGTTAAAATTATTTATAATTGACTCAATTTTATTAATAATAACACTAATAACTTGACATTCTTAACCAAAATCGCAATTTTTAATACTTCTATAAATAAAACCTGTCTTTATTCCTAACACAATGAAAGTCGGATTAAAGAATGGACTAAAAAATTGTTTATTCAAGAAATTCCTATTTATGATACTTTTAAAGAAGATTTACTCTTTTACAATATAATTAGTAATATTAATAATAAATAAATCAATATTTATTCTAATAAATATATTTAAATAATAATTTAAAAGATATCTTTATAACTTTTTTCGCAACATTATCTATGTATTAATAAACTTATTAACTTACAAATAAAAGTGTGCTTAAAGGTGGCGTTGTATTAAAGACAGGTTTTTTGATCAGATATACTGGATTATTAATATGAAAATATATTTTTAACTCAAGTTTTCGACAGATGACGCTAGGAAAAAGTTTCCATTGGCAAGTTCTGGAAAGTTTCCATTGGCAAGTTCTGGAAAGTTCGCAATTCACATCACTATGATACAGAATTAAGTTTTGGACATTGTCTATCGAGGGGGAATCTTCTATGGATGCATACCTTCTTTTTATTTTACAAATCTCTACCGACTCAACGCTTTTTTGGTGATTTATTAAAGATTTTTGCAAATACAATATCTGCAGCTATGGAATAAAAAATGAAGTTTTACGTCTATTAATCAATTGAGTCCCGAGTATATATATAATATAAATAATATTCTCTGTGCTTAAATCTTATTTCTCAATTATTTTAAAATTAATCTAAATAATAGATTTTGTAGTAAAATAACATTATCTACAGTTTATTTTGTCATCTGATCGATATATGGATTAAGGTATTGTCGCAAATGTCCGAACATATTTCCGCGCAATTAACGCAATATTTATTAAAGTTATTATTAATGATGTATAGTAGGTTCGAAATCCTGAGCCTGAGCCTAGCGAGCCTAGGTTTGAATTTCCGTGAGCTTGAACCTGAGCTTCAGGCTCAGCATGACCCCTCGAGCCGAGCTTTATTTTCATGAGCTTGAGCCTGAGCCTACCTTATAAAGCTATATATAAAATAAAATTCTGAGCCTACTGAGCCTGAGCCTACCGAGCCTAGGCTCGAATTTCCGCGAGCCTGAGTCTCAGGCTCGGTAAGACCCCTCGAGCCGAGCTTACTATACATCATTAGTTATTATTTTACTCACGTCTTCAAAGTTAGTTTAATTACATGAAAAACTCCATTAATTTATTCAAATTGTAATAAAAAAACTATTTTGGAGCCACTGTATTGTCCCGGAAAGACCTGCATTGGAAACGAGACAACTTAGCAAATTCGATCGGGGAATAGAGAGGTTGCAATCGGGTTAGGGAGGGCCTGATTTTTGGACATTCCAATAGTCATTCAATTGACAATCGAAGTGCCCAAAATTCACAGTATTGTTATTGAAATGCTTACAATCGATATTATGACTATCGATAGATTTCATATCGACATTATTGTAATCGATAGGATCCCAATCTCGATCCCAATGCTAGTCAGCTCAACAGCTGTTCCACAGTAAAGTTGAGAGATTTTTTCAAAATTCTAAAAAATTAACATTATGTCTATAAGATATATAAAGTCGAATTTCTCGAATATTAAATTCGATCTCAGATGTCCGAAATATAAATATATGTTACTTAAACAATGCTCAATCATTTTGTGCAAATTCGATACATTTAAAGAACAGAATAGGAACGGAATGGAATTAGAAAACATGGAACGGGAGCAACACTAGTTGAGGCTAATTAAGAGTTCTGTGTGCGGAACATTCCCAGTGCCGTAGCCATGACTTTAGGTCTGGGGGCCTAGCCATATTTATACTGTAAAGTCGTATGTTACCCAGAGAATCCCACAGATCTACACTTAAATTGTCTAAAATCTCAGGGGGAATAGACCCCCGGCCCTCCCGCTGGCTACGGCTGCGAACATTCCAATAAAGTTTGGTTAGCATTTCAAACTTTTTAGAACATTTTGGCATTTTTCGATAGCATTAAATAAGCATAACTGTTATGCCATAAGAGGGAAAGCCCTTAATTAAGTTGTGCCTCCGATTTGAACGAGTAGTTCAACTTAAGAGCGATTGTATTATACATTATTAAAGACCTTTTGTCAAAATTATTCCAATAAAGTGTCGCTACTTATGGATTATACTTAATTGCAGTTTAATTATGAATTTACTATCAAAAACAATATTAATACATGAGTTTTGTTTGATAGACACAAATATACTGATTTTCTATGATCATTGATTAACTTACTATAGTTACAATTTCTGTGATCCCGCAAGTCGTCTAAAAGTCTAGAGTTAATAAATAAAGTAAAACTTTGAGGCATTTCATGGCAAAAACCCTATGAGATTTTTTCAATTTTTTCCGAGAAATCAAATGAAAAGTCAATAAAATAACAATATTCAATCAGTTATAATTAATTAATGACAATTTTAACAATTTGACAATTACATTTTTGCTTTTTTTCATATTATCTCATTGCCATTCATTTAAATTATCATTGATTAAAGGCTCTAAATTATCATAAAAAATTCTAT
>JAUJYU010000475.1:0-13164 GCA_033995675.1 Nothrus silvestris
TTAAGTGACAAACAAGTAGTGTAACTGTTTCTTTATTTTATTTTAAAGTTGGTTTTCATTTAGAAATCATAGCCAATCAATTTAGTTGCGAAAGAAAAAGGCAATTCATAATCGACATAAGTTGGAGCAGTGAAGCGAAAATAGACTGACTGCTCCTTTTCTGAAGTTTTCATGGTTTCCCACTAACGATATAAGACTCATAACTCACATTTGGAGTGAAGTTCAAAATACATTGAGCACATCGACAACTATTCAATTGGACCCACAAATGCTGCGAAAGAAATTGCCAACAAAATGAGCTTAAATTTCATCTAATTGGCAAAAATTGTCAACTCATAGTATTATAATTATAAATGAAAAAGTCTGGTATAATAGAGTTATGATGAAAGCGATTTACACTAAGTTATAATAATAAATATCTCTAAGAAAACTTAATTTGGTCATAAAAAAAGTTAACCATTACTTTGAAAAAAGTCGGTCCCATATTCTAGGTTAAAATGTATAAGTATATTTTTAGCATTCGAAAGATATAATTTTTATTAAAGCCCTAAACAATGATATACGACACTAATGGCATAGAGGAATGATTTAGTGAGAGCGAAATTTGGTAATTTTTAAATAAAGGATAGCATCAATTGTTTCCCCACGACTGGCACAAGAAACTTGAAACAATATGTATTATGCGCTTTTCTCACTTCATTTTATTCGGAATATCGTATTAAATATTTATCAAGAATGAGGGCTACATTGTTTCTCTTCATAGATATCAAATGTACAAAACTTGTGACAATTTTCAATTGATTAAAACTAAAGCGAGATTTATAACGGCGTTAAAATTCAACAGAAGTTAGTTTATTTGCAAAACGATAAGAAATTTGATGAGCAAACAAAAGTGACACATTTACTCATGTAATACAACGCTCAGCGCATTATTATCTCTCAGAACTTCAATACAATTTATATTGTCAATGATATTTCGTTATTTGCATTTAGAATTTTCTCCATCGCAGCGAATCTATTGTAATGCAAACTAAAAGCTTCTCCACTGTGTTATTACTTCGTCAACATTCAAAATATGGTGCAATGAATGTTTGGCTTTAAACAGAACTTTCAAGAATAATCATTACTCAATAGAGAGCAGATATTGAATGTATTTTCATAATTTCAATTTCTCTTTAGAACTCTAGAGGAATAAAATCATGAGAACTGACAACATAAGAAGTTTATAAAAAATAGATTAAAGACAGTGCCGTCTTAAATAGTAATTCAATCGTTTAAGCTTCAACTCATATGAATACAAATTACGGGTTGCTTTTGAGTTTGAATTAAACATTTTTGAACAAAGACTCAGTCTTATGTCAAAAGAATTCAATGAATATAGTTTGGGAAATATAGTTAATTGAAATAATATCGAGTGACGACTATCTTTTCAGTCAAAGACAACATTGTTTGTGAGTAAGAAATTCAAAAACATCTCATCAAACTCTAGTAGAGGCGTGAGAAATGTCTCAGATGGGACTCTTAGCATGTATGACAGTCATCCGGATGTCATACTAGTAAAGCTACAAAAATGATGGTTTGGTTGTAGCAATACTGCTAATGTTTTTCTATCGAACATAGACTTTCATTTATCATTGAAAGAGAAGCGGACCATCGATGGAAATATCAACGCAAATGTCAGCGCTGAGCGATGACTTCTCAATTGCATCTGAGATTGCTATTGACTCAACCAATAAAAGACATTTTTTGAAATATTTTCAGAATCAGAATATCTGTAAAGAAAAAATATATTAAGATTTGAGGAGCAAAGGAGGCAAAGGAGATAATGGAGGTATAGGCGAACCTATGATCGAAATGACAAAAATAACAGAAAGAAAACGATATGAGAGACCAAATGGAATGCAATTCCATTGCATTATTGAACTTGAGATATTTTATAGCGATAATTCTTACATATCAACAGCTTTCGGCATAAAACTAGTTGATCAACACCCTAGGGTTCTAAGACGTCGAACAAGCAATCTTATAGTCAGCTTTGAGTGTGTGATAGCTTTTTGAATATTATTTGCAAAAGTTGTGCCAGTGTTTCAGGCAAGTGATCGAGTTTAAGATTCTTTCAAACTAAAATAAACGAACAAAACACCAGTATTTAAGAAAAAGGCTCAGCACCAAACATATCAAATTGAATATAACCAAGAACAGTGCAGTGCAACACTCACTGCCACCCAAAGAGATAATCGTAGGCCGCAAAATGTCAAAGAAAATGTGTTCTTCTCTCATACGGAACACAGGAAATAGGCAAGTTCTGCCCACATAACACCAATTGGGTTATGGGTGATAACCACTTGTATTCAAAACAGTATTAATACAAGTAACAAATAATAACTTATGTGTTTAATCTTTTTTAAAAAATCGAATATTATGAGAGGTATTAACTCTAACGAATGAATGACTAGCTTTTAACTATTTTCTTTAAATTAAAAATAAATTTTCATTTTTAATCTGGAATATCAGATCAACCCATATTTGAGTCGATATAACAAAAAATTATTAAGAACTGTATATTTTATTAAAAGAAAACTAGAACCTCACAAACAACTATCGTATAATGTAAGCTATAATAAGGGCTGAGCCTTAGGCTAAATTATATATACTGTATCCTTACGAGTTAGTATATATAATTTGATAGCACAAACATAGTAATACATTGGGTTCAGTACATGGAAATAGAAGAGGGAGATTCACCAGTTTGTATGACTGAGTGTATGCATCAGTTGGTGGGGTGTTATTTGTTAGATGTCCAATGTTTCCGATCCGATCACTTTTTAGAGGAAGCAACAAATAAATGTTATTTCTGATATTTTAGATATCGAATTACTTGAGTACGTACTAAGTTAGTACTGATATTCTCTAATAACGTTTTCAGATCATTGGCTAAAATGTGTCTGTATTACCGCATCTTTGCATCCTTTTATGTTATGGTCAATTTGAGACTGAAATCAGTGTAAGCCTTCTTTGTTCATTAGTTTACTGACTTTTTGGGTAAGACATAGCATATCTTTAACATTCTTTTCCTGATGGAAGATCCAGACGTTTCATATCCAAAATTAGGTTTAGTAAAGCAAATATGGTAAAGACATTACTGACTACTGTATATTCCATATATTCCATCAACAGTATCGTTAATTTATCATTTGCAACAAATCGATTGCTCTAATGCTAGTATAACGAGACTTTATAAAAGCAACTGATAGTACACACCAAAGAGGGACTCGACTCGACTGAAATGGAATTGAATGATAAGCTTCTTATAGAATTGTGCGAATTATGAAGTGAAGAATAATCAGAAAGTGATCTCCAATTTAAAGAAAAGAACTCATTTCTAAATAAAAGATTGTAATCCTAGTTTAATGAGAGGCATTCATGCCATTAAAATAAGTTTCACAGATGCCCTCCAACTGAAAATAAAGCACAGGCACAGGATGTCAATTCTCTGTCAGTTGATTTTGTGAAGATATATTTGTGTTTATATACTGTATTAGGAACGTGTGCCCCACAAAGAAACAAACCGCCGACTTTTTTTGGTGAAAAGCCTCACTTTATAATAATGCGGTGCAACCAAATTGTGTAAAAGTTCAATGAAGAGGTCAGTCGAGATGTGATGCGCGCATTAAGAGCTATCATAGCTAGCTAGCTAGTCGTAGCTATCATAGCTAGCTAGCTAGTCGTAGCTATCATAATAACTAATAGGGTGCAAAACTTACAATGAATAACAAAATAGGCAATTCATAAAAATATATCAGCTTTACATGCACTATAGACTATCTTACTTTACAAATTCAATCCCAGTTTGACTTCTTTATGACATTTGTGTTCAATAATAATTGTTATTCAACGCTTTGTTCAGTTTGAGTATCGAAAATTCACAAGACTTGTCATAAATATTCTGAGTTGTCAGAAAAAAATAAAAATGCATTTTTGTTGCTTTTTCAGCGAATGATAAAAAGCAGGTTTTTTTGTTTTTGTTTTTTATTTACAGAATGTATAAGATGTATAAGAGAAGGGCGACTCGTATGGTATAGATTGTAGTGCACCTATTGATATAAGACAGTATATTGCAAAATAAGTTAATGCTGCGAAAGCAATACAAGCTAGACATCAATCTATGTGATACATTCTAAGCACTTTCATATACAGGTATAAATCGCAATTTTTTCGAGTCATAAAACTTGCATAAAATAAAAATCGAGTATACATTCAATTCATGCTTTAAGATATTTAGTATGGAATAAAATATAGAAGGAGGACTTGTATTGCTTGTGTGATATACAGTATGCACACAAGTATTATATAATACAAGTATAAGTATAAATATAAGTTTATACAGAATCTCACTTATAAAAGAAAATGTCAGATAAAGACATTGCAAGTGTGGGTAACTGTGGTTGAGATGATTTAAAATTGCAATTATAAGCAAAACATATGTGGCTGAAGACAACTTTTAGCTTTTATAAAAAGTTGTAGGACTTATTGGAGTTGTGACTGAAAGAAATATCATTACTTAAAGCAATAAGCAATCAGTGTTGCATTAAATCTCAAGTACGCCCTTTAGACAAATTCCGGTTGTGATAATTAAAATGAAACTATATTTTTATAGTAGCAAAAAAGTCACTAAACTTTATCAATGCTTCACTAATTTATTTGAGATTCTCTTTGTTTTGGCTCTTGAAGTAATTGGATTCTAAAATATGTAAATTAAGGCATAAATACGCTATAAAAGAGCATATTATTAATCATTATGAATGCGTTGGCGAAATATGAAACCTAAAATTTTGGTTCTATTTTAGCATTTTTAGTAGTGTTTATGCATTTTCATCTCATTCATCCTCCCATTCCGTTCAATCAGATGAAAATAGTTTTAACAGTTCTTCAAAGTTTTTTAAATGAATTACATAAATACAAGTTAGTCAAAGGTGTCTGTCTAGGCGTGACTTTAAATTTGATAGAAATGTATTTTCCAAAAGGATGTGTGACTCTCAAACACTGATTTACTGCTAAAGCATCAGATTTAGAATATTAATACTCAAACATGACTTGACTAACTTGAAAAGCTATAAAAAACTCAACTATTAGGTTTAGGTGAAACTATGTTTTTCTATTAAACACTTATTTTATTGCATAATAATATAATCACGATTTATAGTAAAACTCAAAAATAAATTATAATTAACGCTTGAAATCATTAATCTAAACAAGTTTTAGCAAAATAATAAAGAAAGTAAAAAAATTCAATTTAGTAATGAGTATTATTTGAATTGTTAATCTTTAAAAGCTATAAAATTTATTCGAGTAAATCATTGAAGTTTTATCGCGAATATTTTGTTCGGTTAATTAAACACAACTCAAGTTGACTGGATTTTCATGAATTCGTTTAAGATTTGTAGTTCAACGAAATAAACTTAATTATATTTATCTCAACACTAAAGAGAATACTTATAAATGACTTATTGAACTTATCATAAAGAAGTTGATTCAATTTTAGCAAAGGGTTTAAGACGGAAACTGTTGATACTAACTGTCGACAGAAAGTTTGCTTTGCAGAGCAACGCAAATATTAAAATTACAGTAATTTCATTTGATTCAATTAAATTTCAATCAAATTAAATTCAATCAATTGTAGACTTTCATGCTCGATAAATATTAATAATTATACATTATAGGGCTTCCTTTTCAATCTTAAATCAAATATGTCTTTTTAAAACATTTACTAAATTCAAATTATAATTTAATGTAATGAATAATTTATTATTATTTAAATTTTAAAGTAATTGATCGATAAACTGATCTCACCTTTAATATAACGAAATCCATTTTAATAAATCAAAAGTGTGTTAAACTTTATTACTTCAGTCAATGATCCAAAAGTTTGAGTCCACTGCTTGAAGTAATAAATAGCACAATTAAATGTTCACATGTTAGCATTTAGATGTATTGATGATCTGAAATGCTTATCCATTATTTGTCGAGAATACATCATAAGTGCACACAATTCTTGTTTGATTTGCAAACTTGTTTTTAGAACAGGATATTAATAATGTTGTCTATGAAAGCAGATTTGTTCATAAATTTAAATTGCAAAGGGTATACTCCGACGTACTCCTAATCAATTCAAACCGATGAATATCTTTATTAAAAATAAAACAATTACAGATCAAGTGAAACATAGTGGAAGACTACAGACTAAGTCTCGAGACTATTAAAGCGCAAAAGTTGAGGATTTAATGAAGTATGTGAGTTGTTTGAAGTAACTTTAAGCGAAACTTTGTTAAGTTCGTGCCTCTCACGGTTGACCTCTAAAAGTTCTTTATTATAATCAAAGCAAAGACCCTAAACCCCTAAACCAAGGAATCTCCCGACAAAAGGACCGAACCTCGAGATTTACTGTATGAGAGGGAGCAGTAACTGCTTACAGATAATTTCGAAGAGCGCAAAGATGTCATTCTCATAGTGAGCCATATATTTTTATCACGTAACTCAACCGTATTTTTAAGTGCGCAAAACCAAAAAGACAATAATATTTAAAAGCAAAACTTCCGTTTAAGAAGATGTGAAGCTGAGAGTATATCACTTAGAAAGAGAAAAAATAGAGAAATTTTTAGAATTCTAGTGTGCGATCTTTTTTGTATATTTGAATTGTTTATATACAACAAGATTCTTAATGATGCATTTGCACCATTACATTGACGTACACGTGAAAGAGACTGCCGTTGCTTAAGACATCTGCGGTCTTAAATAAATAAACAAAAAGGGTAAAAGTGAACATATAGTTGAATATGCACTAAATCAGGGAATATGTTGTTGAACTTTATGGATAAAGAATAGAGAGTATTGGAGCTACTTTTGGAGTGACTGAATCAATGACAGACACGAGCAATAGAGGAGAAGCCAAGAGTCATATTTGTGGTACTTTATATAATATCATGTTCTCTGTTGAAGTCATTCAAATTGTCATCCACTGGAAAACATACCAATTAAATATTGATATAAATTCGTGCAAAAGAGTACACGACTATCTCAGTAATGGCAACATTTGATCAACAGAAATCATGATTGTCTGAAAAGGCAGGTGGTCTCTTATCTCTTATTCTCTTATAGCAAAAATAACTCTTTAGCGTCCTATTTAGTCCAATAACAGCTGTCATGCCTTTTTAGTGACCACACTTCTAACAATCTCGTTCTCATATGAGAATCATTTGTTTGAATTTAGTCTAATATCTATTAAGATGGAGACCAACCTATTGAACGGTTGGACAACAGCTGCAGTCAATACTTATATGCGAATTATAGAAAGGAAGGAATGAGAGACACATCGGTTATAAATAATGGAGATAAAAATCAATATTAAATAGTAATTTCTGCCCAAAAGGGAATGAAATATGACAACTCAATGCTCATTAAATCGAGCAGATGCCAACTCTGCGCTATTTTCACACTCTCACTGCTTACCAACGAATTGACTAGAAATATAATAATTATCACAATAGGTTCATAGTTCCACAATAGGTTCAGAGTTCCACAACGACGTAACAACTTTGCAAATAGTATTCTTTTTAATTGCGAACTACATTTAGAGACATTCAATTTGAACACTAAATAATCAATACATTCAAACTAATTCTAAAACCAATTTAATGCACATCCCAACTCAGGCTCACTCAATATGAGACACTTTGAACTGCACTTCTTTGGTGAACTTAATTGCAGACCTCCTTCAGAAAGAGCTCCGCCTTTTCAAAACAGGACCTCATTTCAAACGTTTAAAAGTTATGAAATATTTTCGCAAATACACTATTGATGTAAATTTTAAAGGATTATAAAAGTTTAGTTTGAGCTAAAACTTAAGTATTAGATATTGAGATATTGCAGGCATCTTAGAATGTGTATATACATGAATACCAACTTTTTAAGATATATATACAAACAATTATTCATAATAGGTTTCAGTAGAAGTCTTCAAGAGCTCTGCATTTCTAATACTGGTCTCACTTAAGCTCGAAAAAAATCATAGAACAGAAAAATAATTAAATAAACATAAGAGCAAACTAAACGTCAAAAATTTTGAGATGTTGAGCTTTGAAACAAAACAGGTAAATCACTTACAAGTTAGCTCACTATTATTGTAACTTTTTGCATTAAAGTTACGGTACTTTTTTAGGTGAAGCCTCACAAATACAAGTGTTTCACTTAACATAGCTTATCAAACAATAAATAACTTGTATTTTGAGCGCATACAGTATATGCTTAACATCGATGCTTAGTTTTTATAAATCTATAAAAAGCATTTGTTTACTTATGCAATACAGGACCTGTGTTACAGGTGTATAAGTTTGAATTGTTCGCTAAACAAAGCTTTTTCATAGTTTACTTATTATTGAATAGGAAATTTCGCCTATTGAAGCTGTAATAGATATTATCTTATTAAGTAAACTCATTTATAACCTTATGTTTATAATATTTACTTTCATCTGAAAAGATTTAATCTCGAAAACGTTTTAACATTTTTTAAGTAAAAATCTTTTTGTAAACTTTTGAAAGCATTTTAGAAATCTCGATAAAATATTTGTATTATGTTTAAAATCTTGATTAGAAAAAAGGGGCAAAAATATTAAAATTGCAGCAATATAAATTATATACTATCTAAGAGTTCAACACAAATGTTTTAATGTTATTTTTTACAGTATGTTTATTATACTTAGCATGAGGTTAATGTTGTAAGATTTTTATTATAAACCAATTCAATTGTTTATTTTTTGTTCAAATAAGAATAGAAATAAAAATGATATACAGAATTGTCAAAAATGATATACTATGTCCAGAGAAAATGCTGTTAAGATATTTAATATAAATTTATTTCAAATGTATTCAAAGTTTGATAATGCATTGGAATAGGTTCGTTAATATTCTAAATCTTGTTGTTATTAGAATTTCTAAATATTTAATTATAAGTTATAGCACTAACGTTTTCATACACAAAATGATTGCTTTTTATAGAAATTGGGCTCAACCTTAAGCAACTTCCAAAGTTTTAACCTAAGAGTAAGATTGATGTAGGATAGTATCAATGCTATAGTTTTGGCTGAAAGGAGCAAAATGATTAAATCGATAAGAATATTGTTAAGTAATATTCAGTTTGAATTTAATGTTTCTAATAATGTTATTAGTTTCATTTTAATAATACTACAGATTGTAATAATTGTGTCAAATGATTTGGTTTTATTGAGTTTATAAGATTTTTACATGAAATAATAGTTAAGTAAACTTTTTTCATAGAAAGAGTCGCACCCTCGTGTTCTTCAGTATTAGTATTATCAGGTAATAGCCTCTATGGCAGAATAGCCCCTAAGGGTCCATGAAGTGTCCTCAATGAGTCCGCAGAAAGGTTTGAAAAATCAGTGATAAGGGGTCCGCGAGGATGCTTTAAGCTATCGATTCTATTTAAAATTCTATATAAATTAAAGTTCTTTATTAATAAAGGTGTCCGCGAAGAACAAAAGTTTTAAATGCTCTATGGTAATCCTGTGGTAATCTAAATTGGTTCATATTATTAGTTATTTAACTATTATTGTATATTAATTATAGTAACTATAGTTACCTATTTATTTAATTAATCGAAATACTAATAATTTATATTTAATAGAGATAGAGATAAGTTTTTGAAACTTTATGATACTTTATGATAAAAAGATACTCTTATGAAAGATTTATTACTTAATACTGTATTAGAAAATATTTAATTTAAAACTGAATCTAATTAAACTTAAAGTAAAAGAAACTCAAATATTTTAACCTAATTTTAACCATAACAATGTATAATTATATAATGTCTTTTATTGCATATGAAATACAATATTCGTATTAAAATCGCGAAAGAGAAATACAACACATCTTAACAAAGTTGTAACTATTCTAATATAATTGATAAATAGGTTTTTAATCTTTTAATCATCACTAAATGAATAGTATTATAACTTATAATTTATAAGCAATCGATTACTAAATACTAAATATAAAGATTTCATTAAATGATTTAAAAACTCTCTTCAAATACCAGGAAATGAACTCTAAAACGGAAGAAAATAAATAATAGAAATGTATAAAAACAGGTAAGCTATTAAATAATTGAAATCAAAGCAGGCTTCAAAAGTTTGCGACATTTGAACCCAACTCATGGAGCGTAACATTTTGTGTATTATTATAATATAAATCGATGAAAAATGATAATCAAGTAGTATTACTGCATTTATTTTTGTTTTAGAAAGAATGACAAGTTTTCAGCCATAAACAACATTAATAGACATAAAAAAGTAGGCATAAAAGTATTCTCTGAAACTACTTTTATAGCATTATTATGAAAAGTAATTTCTGTGATTTTATCACTAAATCTAAAGAATATACATTTAATTAATGCGGATGAAAATTAATACTTCGTTGGTATTAGATGTCGTAAAGTATGTTTTGTTGTGGAGTTATCTTACATTTTTTGCCAAACTTATAAATTACTGCATAAAGTAGCACATTCTCTGAAGCCAAGTCTGCAAAACGATTTTCTTTGGCTTAATTCTCTTGAGAGCGATTGACTTTCGGATGGAAACGAGGAATATGGGACCCAAATCGGGTGATTTGCTTGATTACGCCAGACCTACAGGGATTGCGGACAACTAATGTTGTTAGCATTGATATGAAGGAAAAAGTCTTATTTCTTTCAACCCTCGCCTTATAAGTTATTGCTTCAATAGTCTTATATGTATTCGATGTATAAATAATAATAATAATAATAATAAAAGCGATTGCTTTTAATAAAAAAATAATTGCATAATAAAAAAAACAATTTAAATAAATTTCCATGATTTGAATAAAAAATGAATAAGTAAATTTACTAATTTGATTAAATTAATTTTTTGCATGTAATTAGCGTTTGGTCTAAGGTTGTGTATAAAGATTATTCTTATGAGTTAGTAAATTACGTAAATTCTATGTTAAAGCAAATTGATTTGAATTAGTAAAATAGTTGCATAGAGTGCTAAAGACAGATATTTTCTTCTTTTTTCTACAAAATTATTTAATGTGAAAGAACGCGGTTTATCACAATGAAAATGTAAAAGGAAACCATTTTTTACCTAAACACCTCTTCATTTGAAAGAATAGCTAACTGTCAAACCCAATTGCTATATAAATAATTGCAATATTAAAATAAGGATAGCATTGTTTCAAATGACTAACTTTTTACTAAATCAAACACAAAGATAATGCGCTGTTTCGATTTAGGCAAACTTTAATGTTGTGTTAAAGCTTACATAAATTCTATATTAAAACTGTATTTCAGTAATTATATAATAATATAGAATTGTAATGAGTGTTAACAACTCATATTGTCTTTGAGTCTATTGTCTTCAGTATTATTTATATATTAGAAATAAATTTGCTTTTAGACTAAAACTTAAAAACCTTTCGTATTCTTATAATATAATATGAGTCGAATTCAATTTAAAACAATTATAAATTAAAAGCAATAATTGCTAAAAAATAGTGTTCGTATTGAATGATATTTAATATACTGTAGTTATAGTTAATCACAATATATGAGAACCTAAAAAAAGAAGAATATACTCAATAAAAATAAGGTATTGAGTGGCTAACGATCTAATCGCATGACAAGAAAGCATTTCTGTTCACTTCTTGACTAATGAGCTTTGAGGAGACCGTCAGAAACATTTAGAATAGAGGATCGAATCCAGACCTGAAGTGCTGTTTGTGATAATAGTCGCAAAAGCAGAAAACATGCATCTTCTTTGATAAATTTCTTTATTTCAAATTGCATTGAGAGTTACAGAGCTCGCCAATGATTTAGTTTAAGAATCCGTTCTCTTTTAAGATTAATGTTAACGCACAACTCAATAAGGAATTCATCAGTTTTAATTAGTTGATCCACATTTTCTACTTTACTCTAATAAGATCGACACTTATCTGTTTAAAATGGATTATAAGGATTTATCGAAATAAGTAAAATACAGAGTGCAAAGTAGTTAGAGTTGGCTTATTTTAAAATCAACTTCTACATAATTATTATAGAATAAAATCATTTTTTCAGTCTTATATATTATACATTACTTTCATTATACTTAATTTGCAAACTTAATTGTAAGACTTAATTAAATTGGTTTAATTTTACACTTATTATAGAAAGTTTGGTGAGAATACTTTGCATACCTGTATACCGGACACAGCTATATCATTAGGTTGCTGTTACCTTACTTTAATTGCTATGTAAATTAGATGGCATTTAACAGCAAAATCAATAATTTTACTTTATTGTCAAATTTAAAAAATGAAGTGTTTGAAAGATGTTTAGTTCATTCAATAAAATTCCTTTAACTAATAGATGAGCCTTACATGTGCTCATTATTTCGTAACTAAACTAAACCATAAGCCATCAATTTTTTTCATTTCTATTTTACCATTAATAGTAGTCATGACAACACATAACATACCTTTAAAAAGAAAATTTTCGAAAGAAAGATAAAATAAAACAAGTATAAGGATCTTATACGTTGTATTCCATATGTTTGCTAAACATTTTTAGTCATATATTCTATAACAGAGACCTGCACTTAAGCTCACAAAAATTTATCATAAGCTTTGAGTCTAGAGAAGAGAGTGAGTGCTAACTTAATAATAAACCTGAAAACATAAATCATATACAGTCTTATGAAAATCATATGACTATAGAAATTGAATACCAATCAAATAGAAACAGTTGGATCCAAAACCAAAACAATTGGCTCAACCGAAAGCCTAACTCTAAACTAAATATCACTAATGCATTAATGATACACAACATTAATATTAACCGTTTTTTATGTGACTTATTCTGATTCTAAACGACAAAAGAAACTTTTTTCAGTCGACACCTGCCAGCCTTCCATTTCATTTGATCATTAAATCAATCGAATCGAATCCTACAGAAAAGGTGTTTTGCTTTACAAAAGCATAAGATAGAAGTGGAGAAAATATATTGACAATAGTGAGTACAGAAAGGAATTCTCCATAAAAACCTTGTGTTATCACCAATAAAGTTGTGCCAACTATAAAGTCATTGTTAATGGC
>JAUJYU010000476.1:0-13160 GCA_033995675.1 Nothrus silvestris
TATTGAGATTCCACTGTATATCAAAATTATGGATAAATAACAATTTTCTGGGACAAAATAGGATTTTCTATGCATTATCAATAAATTAGCATTATTATAATAATTAAACTTTCGCCTGCTGGCCCGACAAGCCCGAAATATTTTGGATGACAACCCGCCCAGCCTGCCCGAAATGTTTTAAATGATGGTCCGGCCCGCCCGAGCCTGAAATTTTTGGCCAAATATCTGGCCCGCCAGAGCCCGACCGGCCCGATTGAGGACTCTAGTGCTGAGTTTTTGATAAAATTAGTACCTATTAACCGAGTACTTGTAGCTACTCAGTATCATGCCCATTATTCCTGGTATCGATACAGACCTAAATATACTGTTAGCTGTTTATTAAGTCCAATAATTATAATGATAAAAGTTTTAAAGACCTCGCAATTATTTTAGATATTTAGATTAGAAGTTGTTAAGTGAAACTATGTTTTTATTGTCTATTTATTTTAACCTAGAAATAAATAAAATTTTTAGCATAAATGAATGACTTCGATTAATAAAATCTATAGTAAAATATACAGATAAAATCTTTGATTAAAGCTTATAATTCAAAATTAAAACCAATATTATTTAAGTGCATTGTCGGCTAACACTTTCTTTGAGTAAAGTATACTTCAAATTTGACATAATTTTATTTATCGAAGGACTAGTTGGGAGACTTCCCTTCTAAGAATTATAATCTCGATTAGAATATATTACTATGCATTTACTGTTCATAATACTTAAAAAAGATTGCTTTGCAATAAAGTCATATCAATTGATTTTGGATTTATATAAGTTATTATTCAAACAAAAAGTATTCGTTTTATAAGTAAGGCTTAAATAACAAGAAAGGTATAATGGAATTAAGTCTCAGTCAATGGAATTAAATGTTAAGTTTGATAAGATTTACTAAGAATATGTAGACTATATTTATCAGAAGTATAAATACTGTACAATAGATTAACAACTGGTTAACTGTTTGAACAATACATGTATAGCTATTATGAATGTTGATATGTGTTAGAGACCATCCATCGCTACGACGACAGCAACAGAGGCTAACTCTTTATGAATTTGGTGCTGTGACAAACATGTGAGCTGTCAAAATAGATGAATGTCAATATTTTACTGCCTTAAAACACTTTCTGATCCTTTGTTGATGAAATGAGAGAAGAATAAAGTGAGGTATTTTTGTATTATTTATTTTTCACTTCTCAGTCGACTCCGCTTTTGGATCACAAATAAAGTCAATAATAGTAATGCCTAAAGTATAAACACATTTCCATTAGACAACTGTGTCAAACAATATCAAAATAACAAATAAACCAAATAAATCTCACTTCCATTCGATGGTAAGGATAAAACTTTAATCCTTTTTCCAAAGACGGAGTGAGAAATATTGGTGAACCAAATGTGAAAGTGGTTCATATGACCAACGAATAGGACATATTGATGCGCTCATGGCTTGTATCAGTATATTGTTTAATGTACTCGTCATTCAGTAAACGTACGACTGGTAAGAGCCATAAGAGCGCAACTTCACTAAAGATGAAAAGCAAAAAAGTAGAGCAAAAGAATGAATTCATTTTGATATACAGTAGTAGTACTCTATTGTTGAGGAAAACTAAATTACATAAAGAAAAACTAATGTCTGTGTAGTATTTTTTCATTCGCTGCTGATGTGCATGAATTTCAACACTATTTTTTCTTCAGAGTGAGAGTCTATACAACTGAACTCAGCTCTACTCAGCACTACTCAGCTCTACTCAGCTCTACTCTACTCTACTCTATGATAGTATTTTGTTGAGAACATTCCTGTGAAGTTTACCTCTCATTCTAAGACTAGTCTCGAAAATCTTATGAACGGACGCAGTACTCCCGAGAGAGAGAAATAACGGTTTTCTGCTTCGAAAATCGTTTTCAAAAGAGGTCTTCTATGTCTTCTATTGCCTTTCTTAGTAAATCTGATGCATAATGTTTAGCGTGTAGTTTATTCTCTATACGCCTAACTTCAAGCATATACCAAATCTCAATTTCTTTTGTAATATTGCTTTCATGTTTATATTCATTTGACTGCTTGTAATCCATAATCCCATTATGCCATTGAATTTTGAGAGAGAGAGAGAGAGAGAGAGAGAGAGAGAGAGAGAGAGAGAGAGAGAGAGAGACGGTACAGTATATTAATAGAATCGACTCTATTTCAAATCATTTCTATGACAAACCCATACCTTTGCTTATTCTCGAAATTACATTATCTGATATTTATAGTTAACATTCAATAGTTTGCTAAGAATTCAATACTTAAGCTTTAAAAGAAGTAAATTCAATAAATTCATCGCTTAGATGACAAATCTTTACAGAATCTTATTTCTGTTGAAACGAATTTATAGAATATTTCTAAAAACAATTCTAAAGAAAGTCGCAAACTTTGTGAATTGCAAATAAAGAAATAAATTTTTCGTTTAGAATCACTTATTTTTTCATAAATGATAGGTTTTTATTGATTTTAAGAACTATTTGTTAAAAAAGTGTGTTATGTAAGTCATTATACATATTAAGTGTAAAGTTTGTAAATTAATCACAATTAAAGTTTTAACTAAAATAACGAATTAAATGAATTGTATCGAAATTCCCCAAAAGGGTCGAAACAAATATTAATTATTGTCGAGTCTTCTGAAGAGCAAATCGAATAGAATCGAATTGGGATCGAGCAGAAAAAAGATGGTTTTATGTGAGGCTTAATTTTGTTGAGTTCAACTCTAACCCATTTCATCAATCAAAAGGTCTTTTCAAAAGTCAAATCATTTATCTTTGTCATGAATATTATTTCGAAACTTCAATAAAGACAATTCTTCATAATCTTTAATCTTAATTTAAATAAAGAGATTAATTTCAATGTATTCACTAATCTATTAAAAGAAAGTAAATACATTGATAAATTTTTTTGACAAATATTTATCAAATGAAATTAATTTAGTTTTGAAGTGGATTTTTGAATAGTTCGACTTTATAATTGACTATCAATGAAAATCTCGAGAATTGAGTTTCCGGGAAATATTTGACATTTTATTGGTTTATCGTCAATATTTGTTTAATAAAATATTATTATTTATGTCAAAATTTAGGAATTAATATTACAAATAATCCTTATTTAATAAGTCGAGTTATCAATGATATAACTTATATTTTATAATATCGTTAAACCTTTTAGATTAATTTAATTTATATATCAATTTAGTTTATACTGAGTTTTATGTCAATGAAAAGATAGCTAAATGTACAATAAATTATAGCTATAAATGGAAAAATTATTTCAGTTTTCACAAAAATTCCATTTTATTATGTGTTTCAATAAGATTCTTGAAATGTTATCCAATAGTAATCCTCGAACACAAACCCATTAATTTTCTTTTTTCATATTTTCTATTTATATAATGTTTGTAATCTTCCTTATAAAACAATAAATTCAATTAATGGTAAGATTTAGGGCTCTGACTCTCTAATTAATTCTTAATTATGAAATTCGTTAAATTTTTTGTTCCTTAAATTTCTAACAATTTTATCTATAAAATTATAAGTAATAAGTTTTAACAAAAATTAATTATTACATAAGGCTTACTGTTCCTTATTATATAAGGATATTTTCCAACTCACTATTGATACAAATGATTTTAGTGAATTCAACTCAAATGTATAATATTTAATACCCATTTGTCACAATTCTTAGTTTCTATGAATTTGCAATTTCGGTATTGAATCAAAGGATAGATTAAATTCAGTTTCAACTATTGAGGCAAAGATCAAAGGGCAAGGCAATTTATTTTATGAAAATTCTATCAAAATAATCTTTAATAAATATAATTCTTAAAAAGGTCGAAATTGATGTTTTTTAAAATTTAAATTTTCTTATATTTAAAAGAATTAAATATAAATTCGTCTATCAAACTATCAATGATGTTTCAAAGATAAATAACTTCTGAATATGTAAATAGCACTGAAAGGTTTCGTAAACTATCTGCTTATAAAATATTTAAAAGAGATTTTTAAAGTAGATTTTTAAAAATATGTTCATTCATATTATAATTTTTATTTATTTATGTAATTTTCTATCTTTGAAGAATTATTAAAAACTGGAATTTAATAAACAATTTATTTAATTAATTAAATTTAGACAAAATGATGAAATAATTTAATAAGAATATTAAGTGATTTATACAGTATTTAAGCTCAAACTCGACTGGTCTGAGCTTTGATTTAACCAAATTTGATTCATATGACAAAAATGAGTTTTGTATTAAAAGCGATTCACAGGTTCTGAAAAAAGCTGATTTGCTTAAGAGAAACTATAAAAATAAAGGCAAAGGCACGTTTTGAAAGCAACAGTAGCACAATTTTGCTCATATAAGTTTAGATCGATTGATATACAGCGTTGGCTTTTAGTTCTGCCAACATAACCATCAGCAACGGTAGGCTATGAGTAGAGTATAACCTAAGCTATAGCATGGCTATGAGTAGCGCAACAAAACCACTGTTACTCTTGAAGCCAGTTTGCTTCTATGGCTGGTAACACTTTTGTATACATAGTATTCTATACACTTGGTTAGACACGAATGAAAGCTATGAACATAGCTTATAGTAAGGCATTAATGGTTATTCCTTATAAAAAAAATACACTTAATGCCCCTTTAATGTTATTCTAAGAGTTATCTACAATATTCCTTTAACTGCAATCGATGTGAAAGTTAAGTTACTCTTTTTCTCACCGTAAGCATAAGATGATAACATTACTACTTATACTAGTGTTTGATGATTTGCTGCTTTTCATTAAGATCTGCGTGTGATGTGATGTACGCTTCGTGTTATGTCATGTTAGCCCTACACATATGCATCAGTTTTCTTATGATGGATTGGAAGGATATTTCTCTTTTTTATAAAAGAAATACTACAATAACTTATATAACTTACTGTTATTATTCTTTTATATAATACTTTTATGTCATACTTCAACAAACATTCGGAACTTTGGATTGAGAGGGGGTGTATATATACACCTGAAATGCTTTCACGCCTATCTATTTTGTCATATTCTCACTCACAATAATATAGCACTTTCTTTTGTTGACTCCTATTTATCGAAGACCATATCACAAAATCTTTATCACTTTTTTAGGTCAAATTTTAAACCACAAATGTATTATATATTCACATAAGAGTAGTCTTCAATGCTATTCACAAATTTAAAAGTTCTCATCGAAAGAGTCTATTAAAACTAATTTTCTTATTCAAATGTATTAATAAAACAAACACAAGAATAGATTTCTTCGGCTTAAAGTATATTTGAATAAAATGAAGGAAAACAGATCAAAATATGAGTAAAACATGTTTCAACGATATTTTATTGGCTTTAGAGGAGAAGACATGATTAGTGGCTTATCTACAGTACATCAAGTCGTCTGTAGATTAGAGTATCTATGATTCGCGTCTCTTAAAGAGATGGCAAAAACAATGGCATTCAAGGATTTGTAGGGACCCATCAAAATGGCAAAGAAACAACTTTTGTCAGAAGTATTGGCTTTAAGTAAAGCAATGGCAATATTGTGTTCATGGCTTGTAATAAAGCTTAGACGCAATATTAGGTTTGACATACAGTCAGTGGTAATATTACACAATACAAAATTTCACCCCTTAAGCAAAAATGTCAGGAGTGTAGCAAAAGCCACAGCCATAATATCCATCTGCCACCTATGATGGCCTAAGAAGTTGGTGACTCCAAGCTTTTCATTGCCTCCTTTTTTAGTTAATGTGATATTGGGTTCCGAAAAATAATATTACTTATACTTTATAAACGTATATATCTATATATAAGTCAAAAGAATGTGTTACAGTAGCTTTTGTTTCTTCAGTCTTCAGTCAATATCATGCAATCTTTCCATACAATTATTGGTAATTTGAATGCATTTTCTGGCATTCGGTAATGGCTGAAACCAAATATCACCCAAAGGGATCTCCTATTTCTGCATTTGGCTGTGATTCAACTCAACATCTAAGTCAACATTTCATTCTTTCAAGTATTTTCATTGATTTCAAATGAATTAATTAATTTCAATTATTTCATCGAATTAGATCTCATTTTGTTTAATATCAATTACAATCAATAATATTGTTTTCAAACTAAAAATAAATCTTTGAAATTCACTTTAAAATCTCCTTTTCAAACAGAAGCATCAATTTTTCATTATATTCATAAACTATTGAATCTCTAGCATCGCATCCCATATTTTTATGGCAATAGTCAACTGATACACACATTGAAAGGCAATATATTTACTTTTACTTTAAGTTTATAATAAAAATGTTAAACCATATTATTCTTGTATTATTCAAAATATCGTACTTCACATCGATGTAACACATTTTTCAACTGCAAATACTATTAGATTATTATTTTGTTGAAGTATTCTTTATTTTCATGCAATGACACAAAAGTTATCGAAAGCTTACAAATAAAAAAATATGAATTTTTTGAACAAATTAAGTAATAATACTTCATATTTTAACTTATTCTAAATTCTGTACAAAATGTTGATTTTGAATAATATGAAGAGTATTCATAAGTACTTTATTATTTCTCAATTATGTAATAGAGATTAAAAAATTCATGTTTAAGTGCTCTTATCTTTAATATTATGCACTCAATGATGAATAACAAAACTAACTCAAAATTATCATATTATCTTTTAATCAGTTGAGAATAAGAGCATAAATTGTATTTTCTTTGAATTTATTCAGATTTCTCATACAATTCATTACACTTTATTTGACTTTAAAAATAACTTAATTTCAATCAAACTTATAATGAGTGAAAAACTTTACACTAAAGTTAAACTTAAAGCCGAGATTGAAAATTAAATATCGAAAATACTTTTAACTTATTATAATAACTTAATATAATACTCTGTATATATAAGGCCTACTTTGCTTTATACATATCTTCCTTGGGATTTATGTTCCGGCATTTCATTTCCATTTTTTGCTCCATTGAATAGCTTTAGAGAGATGTAGAAAAAGTGTATTTGTCTATTGACTACTTAAAAGTATGTTTACTTCAGTTACCGATAGGAATACTTTTGTAAAGAAGCTCACAAACAAAGACTCATTGTATCCGTTTCTGGTAGAAAACGATATATATTATACAATACTTTACTCTCTCAAGACTATCAGCAAATAAGCTTCACTCACAAGATTTCAAATATTTTTAATTCATTTGCATTTCAAGCAAAATATATTTAATTTAAAGAATAGAAGAAAATTTGAGCATTTGAAACATCAATGAATGAAAAAAGGCATTACTTTTATTATTTATGTTTTAGAAAAGGCAGGAATTTAATGCATCAAATAATGAAATACATATATTGTATCATAAATTCTTGCTTAATAAGTAAAAAGTACTTTTTTGAATTCATAAAATGTACTCAACTCTTATGTCTCTAAAGTTGATATTAAAGAACTAAAAACCATTAAAATCTTAAAAATGATAAAATATTATAATATACTATTAACAAAGTCCAGCCGGAGGGAAAGGGTATCATCAGCTAAAAGCTTGTCAAAGAATTTTCATCTTTTTAATAAATAGTTTTAATAAATTGTTAGGTATTGGACAAGTTTATTGTAATTAAATATAATTGATGACTTAAGCATTATATTTAAAGAAATGAGGTTTAAATCAATTTATGGCTAGGGGTCATTCACATTTAACCATTTTAGGTTCTCCCCTCCCCTCTGCTCGCAATTTACTAAAGCTAAAGCTGAGAACTCTTTGATCAACTTTTGATAATTTGATTTAAAGTTTATTTAAAATTTAATTTAAATTTAAAAAATTAATTTATTTAAATTTGAAAATTTGATTTTATTTTATAATTGTGCTAAATTTTTAAAATTATTAATATATTATTTAATCCTCTTCTTAATTGGCAATGTCTATGGCTGTGGTGACTAAACCCTTTATTTAACTTTCGGTGACTATTGATTTCTGAAGCAGTACTAAAGTAACAAAATCACAAATACCAGCTCTATTCCCTACTTATCCTTAATAGATAACAGAAGTGGGTTTCTAGAAACACACGTATTTTTAACTTGTTCTTCAAAATTGCGTGCGTACCAGTGCCAGACTATAGTTATATTTGATACACTTTATTTTTGTTAGTTCTGGGAATGGAATCCACGTACCGCCAATTCAATGTTTGCAAAAAATATTATTTTAAACAAAATTACATTCATTTCAAGTTTTGACGGTTCAGTTTTCAAGTTCTGACATCTGTCGGTTTAAAAAATCTTATCCCTATAGTCTGGGATTGGTGCGTACAGTAAGTTTAAACACCCCTAAATTTTGTGCACACATTTGCACTCTTTTGTGATGCCCTTCCCCCTCCTCACTCCGTGCGCACTATGCGAATGACCCCCACTTTTTAAATGAAATGTTACTGATTTGAAAAGAGGGGGAGAATAGAAAATATGTATTTTGTTTGCACACTATATGAATAAACTGAATGAATGAATAATTAAAATGTATGGTAAAAAGTATGAATCAAAATAAGATAAAATCCTAAGAATGGTCTTAAAAAGTAAAACGTATTGTACAATACATTGTTATTATAACTTTGATTTGGAGACTGATTAATAATTGACGCATTTGAAGAGTGCTTTTTTCAAATGATGGAGAATTATATGATATGATATTATAGTTGGCTTTTAGCAAGATTTTTCCCCCAATTTGAACAGATTTGAATCTGTTGTTCTAATCTTTTTTATATTCCTTATCTTTTGAGACTTTTAGCTTGTTTTTTGCATTTTTGAGTTTAACATTGGCTATACTTTCTATCATTAGTTTGTTTTTGCTTTACTTCTATACAAAAGAGTACATAAGTCGAGGGCTGCAGAAAACAAAAAGATTTCACAGCTAAACGATTTCATTGAGCGCATGAGTTGGTCTGGTTTGTGATGAAGACTGCCGTTAAGCAAAATATCCTAAACAACAGAACAATTGAACATTGGCTTTACGTTAGTTTAACAAAGAAACCGAGAAATCTAATCTTTTATGGCTGTGAACATTAGCCAAACAAATTGTTTTCTTTCTGCCTTTTATACATTATCATAAAGTTCATCGCATTTCATACAAATGATAGTATGTATGGTCTCTGATCTCGATTACTATGAATTTATTGCAAATAATACCTCTTCAATTAGAGACCATTTCAAGGACACAAATAGCATGTCAATGACTGAGACAACATCACTCTTCATTAGATGCAAGACCTTTTATGCCTTTTCATTTACTAATATCACTCAAAACCTTTTCTCTTCTGATGATTCCATTAAATTCAAGTCGCAGTTCAATAGAAGGCGACAAAGATCGCAAAATACAAATCAAATTAACAATTAGATTGTCTTTAATAATGGGTCTCATTATTGACTCAACGCAAGAGAGGTCTATGTGGTTTGACAACTAATTATAAGCATCAAACAAAGCCGAAAATCTAAATTCATTCTTCCGATTAAAATTGCCAAAAGCAGACATTTTTTATCTCAAAAGTTGTGTAATTTTTAAATATATTTATTTTTGTTTATTTAATCATTCTTTCTGTCTATTATTTATTGCTTAAAAATAACAAATAATTGTTTAACACTAAATATCAACACTAATGAAACAATTAGAAATACAATTTTTTAATAATAATAATAATAATAAATATAAGACAGTTAATCACTATAATTACATTATTTTATAAGCATACTTTATCCTAAAAATGAATTAAACCCCGCCATTTAGTTAACATTATTCTTACTTTAATAATAATCTATTGCAACTCAGATAATATTTAAGTGTTTATAAAATGCCAAATAAATGAATGTAATCTTATTTTTTTTTATAGCTCTTAATCTCAAGAAGAAGTACTTCTGTATTCATAAGAATGTTTCATTTTCTAAATGTTCACACATTTAAATATAATTTGCATTATTAGATGCGGTCCATGAGCTCAATAATACTAAAATACCAAATAATGAGCTACTTTTTATCCAATGAATATCATCAATGATAAGAAATAAATAATAGTTAGAATATATGGTTGTATTTCATGTTTGATAAGAGGAAAGAATTAACAATTAATTTTATCGGTTTGAATAACTATTTAAGTAACAATACTATTATACTTAAAGAGCACTTCTCTGTAAGCAACTCAAGAGACTTTACAAAAAACATCTTCTATTTCAAGTGAAGTCAATTTGAGTCAAATCTTTATTTGAGTCAATGGTTTTGATGGCTATTCATTTAGTACAGTTATATTTATTACATGAATATGATATATATGTTTTCAGATAATAAATATTAGAATGCTTTCTAAGAGAAAATTAATGATAGTTAGCTCGATATTAATTTGTATTCTGTTTTCTTTTTAAGTTTATACAAAATTTAAAAAATATGTATTAATATCATTTGTTATGGACATTATTTAGTTTCATTAAATTAGAGAGGAGAATTTACAAAATTTTCAATCCCAATCACATCCCATTCCCATCATAAGTTAAATATGAAACCCAATCCCATCTCAATTCCAATATCATGGCCTCAATATTTAGATCTAACTAAAAAGGCACTAAAAAAATCTAACTAACTTAAGGAAATTTAGGAAAACTATATATGCACAGTACTTTTAAGTATAATCTTCAGGTTGAATTTGAATTTGAATCTTTCACATTATTTTGAATTATTGTAGTAAATCTATTTGCGATTTAAAACTAACTTTAGATAAATGAGCATTTGAAAATTTTAAGAAATAAATTCAAATCCAAATTTAAATCCCACTCAATCCTATCATTCAAAATTTGAATCCCTATCCCATCCCAAACCCATTCCTAATCCCATTCCGAATCTCATTCCCAATCCCATTCCGAATCTCATTCCGAATCCCATTCCATTCTCAATCCCATCTCAAATGGGTTTTAAGTTCGACTCTACTTCAAATATCTTAGGTTTACATATAATTATAGCCAATGAATTATTCAATTAAACTCTTCTGTAAAACATTCTGATTTATAAATCTTGTAAAAATGGATCTCAACTTAGAATATTTGCCTTGTAAGATAATGCGCGATACTTTCAAGCTTTATCCATTTATGAATTACACCTAATGTTGATTCCTTTACTGGTGTCAATATTACGTGATGGGACGGGACGGCTCAAAAGAACGGAATGGGAATGGAACGGGATTAAAAATTATTAGGAACTAAGCTATTAGACCCGCTTTAGGCTAATTCGCAATAAAATACATAACTGCAAAAAATACACTTCTAGAGCTCTCAAAAATTGAAATCCTTTAACTGATATAGTTTTATATATCACATAATATATATTTGAGAGCTCTGAAAAGTGTATTATTTGTAATACTTTATTTTGTATACTTTTCTAGAATAACCCCTTTCTATTTAAATTAATGTAAGACATCTGTGAACTGATTTGTAACTGCCATTGTGTAAGTGATTAGAGGTAAGAACCTTTGGGTAAGGGTTTTATATAAGGGTAAGTGCTGTCGATATAGATGGCATTCAGTGAAGTGTTGGTTCACATAAAGTCAAGAGATGGTTGTGATCCGTCTGTGTCGTCCATTATTATAAGTGGTTTTGATATATTGTTTCGTTGATTTGTCAGAGAAAGAGTTATTATAGTAGATATAGAACAAGGAATAGGAACCCAATCATAAATTCTCTTATGGAATAGAAATGGAACTGAACAGATGCAACACTACTTACACCTTATTATGATTGGTTTTTTAAATTAAAAAAGTTTAATTTGTCTCAAAAATACACCATTGCGTGTAATTTTATGGCAAACACTTTAGTTTAAAGATTTTACTGAAAGTCAATTACAAACTTTTATTGATTTAACATATAATTTAAAAATAACAATCAGTTAATTTTTGAATTCATTTATTAAAATAAATGATGGAATAGAATTGTGATCTATAAGTTTACTATGAATTTTGTATAATTAAAAATATTGTATATAAAGTTAATGAAGTCATAGTGTGAAACATTAATTTCATTTGATTAAGTTTCCAATAATGAGTTCTTTCTAAGAACTTCGATAAAGCATTGACTTAAGCAAACATTTAATATAAGTTTGTGTCGCATTAGGTTTATGTAGAGATCAGATCACAATTTGATATTTTTAATATAAAACTTTTTAAGTAGGCTTTGAAAAAGTCATTAATAATATAACTCATTATTTGAAAACATGATATCATGTAAATTACATATTTTGGAATCTTTTAAACTTAAAATCTTGGAGTCTTTTAAACTTAAAATCTTGGAGTCTTTTAAACTTAAAATCTTGGAGTCTTTTAAACTTAAAATCTTGGAATCGCCTAAACTTAACTCAAATAATAATAACTCACAGTCAGAAACAAATGTTATGCTATCTTCGAAATTATTTAATGAAAATCTTTTTCAACCCCAAAAAAGCACTAATTTATTTGAGTTAATATTTCCTATAAAAAAGGTCTATGTTTTAAATTATAAATTTTTTATATTTGAGATTCCTTTATATTTCTCAAAACATTTATGTTTATAATTTATAACTTTATTATTTTTGTTGCGTTTTTACAAAAGATTAAAAATATGATAAAACACTAAAAGAGAATTATCTTTAAGTGAAAAATACTCGAAAATCATTAGATTTTATTCTTCTTAAAAATTGGTTTATATTTGAAAAGTTTATCTAAAAGTATTGTTATTTAAATGATGGCAAACATAAACATATATTTGTAAAGAGAATGTAATGAAACAAATAACAAACTTAATTAAATGGAAAAAATAATTTCTAAACTCTGTGCAAACATTTGCTTCAAAGACTTCAAATTAAAATTTCATTTAAAAAACTAATTACAAAAGTTAATTCTTAAAAATCTTCAGAATAAAGTTTAATAAAATGGATCCAAACATTTCCAATTTTTTAAACGGAAAACTTTTAATTAGATATTCTAAGAGTCTAATAGGTTTTGTAATATCCATTAAGTACAATCAAATTTTCATACCCCTCTCCAACCTAAACGCATTTAGACATCTTTTATATACTATTTTGCTAT
>JAUJYU010000477.1:0-13150 GCA_033995675.1 Nothrus silvestris
ATATTCAATTCATTTCTAGACTATTTATATCAACAAATATTAATTTAAATTAATTTCTTAAATTCATTTAAAGCTAGAATTTCTATATTTTCACGGATTTTAGTTTTCAAAAATATCTTAATTATTAACAAAATTAACGATAAAAATGAATATCATTTCTTTCGAATGGTTTGCGAGAAATAAATTTTTCAAAATTGGGATCGGATTGAAAAGTGCAAAATGAAGATAATGTTAACCATTTAGTCTATTAGACACACAGCTGATCACCAATTGAAGTATAACAAGAATGCCTTAAAATATAATATATTAAAAATATATAGATTACTGATTATAGCTTTAGATAATAACATATTTGTGTTAATTAGAATAAATGTGTTTGGCATATGTGGAACATAAGTCATCACTTAATGAGTTACAGTACTGTACAATACAATACTCAAACATACACTTCAAATATAATACCGGTATTGCATTGTATTTTGCAAAAGTCAACCAATAGTTCTTTAGTCACATTCAAACTTTACATAAAACAAATATTCAGGTCATTCTCGGTTCACATATAAAACTAATAGCTTCAAAACTAATAGCTTCAAAACTAATAGCTTTAAAACTAATAGCTTTTACAGTCCATTACATTTGATTTTTGATTATTAGCTTATTTTTGAACTTTTTTCAACGCGTCGTAAAGTCTAAATCAATAAAATTAATGAATAAATAACATGAAAGATAACCAAAAATATTGATCGAAATCTATTTGAATTTAAGACTTGGTTGAAAAGAGAAAAACTTAAAGTATTGTTAAATATACGCCAATAGTAAATGAATTATTTTTTGGTGAATAGCTATCAAAATCGTTGAATGAAACTCAAGAATTAAAAGTACAACTTTCTAAAAGTCAAGATAAAGATAAAATATCAGTTTCATACCAACAAGTGGTCCGCAATTTTCAGGTAAATCACATCATTTCTTCTCTAATTCTATCTAATGTTTGAAATAAGTTTTTAAATCTTTCCCATAAAATGCAATTAATTAGAGTTTAATACAATTCAAGTTTCAAACAAATATTTAGGCGATAAATATATAGGCGATAGATATATAGGCGATAGGTATATACCAATTTTCAACTCTAATCAATCACTAATTATTTTTCATTTAATTAAAAGTATTAAAAAACTTTAATTAAGGGATGCAGAAGATCATTATGCGCAGTGAGGTATAAGCTGTGCCCTCAGTCAGTGCCCTTTTTTGCATTTGTGAATCGCAAATCTATCGCTATTTAATCACATTTATAATAATAATATGATTTTTCTAATATAATTATCTCTAATTCATTAACAATATTATAGATTTACAGTTAAATTAACATTCAATTGAAATGAGAGCCAAGAATAATACAAACTTTGGACTTTATCTTTTGAAACTCATTTAATGTAATGTGAGTTTCGAAAGATAAAGTCCAAAGTTTGCATTTTATTTTTTAGATAGTTTTGCAAAGAAAATCAAATAAAAGTTTTTGTTTTTTTAATTGGATCGCATTTAATTCATAAAATATAATTATGTATCAGAACATGAAGTAAACTTCATATACAGTAATTTATAAATTATAAATTTATAACACATTTCTCTAAATCGTATTTTTGATTAAGGATAAGCAAGGGGTTATAGCCAAAATACCCCCTAAGTCGAAAAATTTCCAAAATACCCCCATCACTTTTTAAGCTGAAACATACCCCCGACGATTATTTTCGGCCGACGGAGTCAATATTGAATGCAAATTATATCAGCAAATGCTGATAATGGGATTTGTTATGCCCATAAATTATAGAATTTTTTATGATAATTTAGAGCCTTTAATCAATAATAATTTAAATGAATTGCAATGAGATAATATGAAAAAAGCAAAAATGTAATTCAAATTGCCATTAATTAATTATAATTAATTGAATATTGTCATTTTAATGACCTTTCATTTCATTTCTCGGAAAAAATTTTTAAAAAAATCTCATAGGGTTTTTGTCATTTCAATGCCTCAAATTTATTTGAAAGTTTTACTTTATTTACTGCATTCCAAATACAGTATGTATTCATTTTATATTGACTCTAGACTTTCAAATCTCATATAAGGCTCAAAAAGGTGAAATTTGACGATTTTGAAAAAATACCCCTACCTATACCCCCTGAGATTTTTTAGCAAAATCCACCATTTTACACTTACCTAAACCCCCCTGAGTTAGCCTTGCTTATCCCAATTTTTAACTGAAGTATTATATGTAATAAAATAAAATGTAAATAATATAATTTTGTTTAGAGTTTACAATCAGAATATGATAAACTACAAGACGAAAGCGATTCATTGAAATCAAAAAATAAAGAAGTGGAACACGATTTGGCCAATAGTGTAAATGAATTGACAAAAGTTAGGGAACAATTGGCAGAAACTAAGCAAGAATTAGAGTCTGTGAAAAATACATTAAGTTTAGTGAATGAGGAAAAGGATAGTTTAGAGTCCAAGAAAAAAGAGTTGGAAAGCAAATTAATTATATTGCAAAGTGATTTAGATTCAGAAAGAAAGAGAAACGTCGCCAACACTGGATTAGAACAGACTATTAATGAACTTCACTATCAATTAGACTTAAAGACTACAGAAATAGTAGACCTCACGGATCAACTCGAAGGTGCAAAAGACAATGTCGAACGTTATGAAGAGTTGTTGAAAGAGAAACAACAGCTCATAAGTCAAGTGCAATATTTAGAAAAAGAGAATTTCAATTTTAAAGAAGATATTAAAAAGTATAGCCAAACAGTTGAGACCCAATTGTCTGAATTAGAACAAAACAAAATTAGATGCTCTGAATCAACATCTCTTATTCAATCACTAGAAAGTCGATTAAAATCCACTAATGAATTGAATTACAAAACAGTCAAATCATTGGAATCTAAAGTGAGTGAACTTCAGACTCAGTTAGACTTTCTTGAAGTGGAAATCAAAAAGAAAGACGAAAAGTTTGAAGAATATAAGGTCAGAGTTTGCAAAGTTTTGAAACAACAACAAAACGGATCTCAAAACCATTTAGAAAATTCCAAACAAATCGAAAATCTTGAAACAACCATCAAAAATCTTGATATCGATATAAAGACGTTGAGGTACGAAATGTTGTCATTTATTATTATAGATTGAAAAATATGTTGTTTTTTAAATACAGGGAAAAACTTGAAATGAATATACAAGAAAAAGAAAGTTTAGAGAGTAGTTATCGTCAGTTGAATATCAGTCACAATTCGTTGAAAAATGAATTAAATGAATGCAACGCTTTGAAAGAAAGGTTTCTTTTAAGACAAATCTATTTAATTGTTTTTATAACTTATTTTATATTTAATATGTTTTTATTAAATATTTTGTTAGAATAACTGAATATAAGAATGAAAATGAGAAACTCAAAAGTTTAGCCCGAGATTTACAGTTATCAATGGTTAACGATAGGAAAGAAGCTGAAAACTATCATATGGTAAGACTCAATAATTGGATTTCATAATTATTTCTAAATATTTATAAACACTTAATGATTACTTTAGGAAAAAATAGAAGAAATGGAAAGAACGCATAAATCAGTAATTGTTTCACTTGAAGAAGAATTAAGAGAAGCTAACTCTGAATTGTCAGGTTTACGACTCGAAGTCGCAAAACTTTCTAATCAAAGTAATAAAATTGAAGTTTTCAATAAATCTCATCAATCGATTAATACGTTGGATGAATTAGAAAGTGTTGAAACCGCTTCCATTCCAAATAAAGTGAGAAAAATCTTTATTTTATAGATAATTCGCAGCTTTTAGTTTATGTGACCGTTAATGAGAATTGACTATCATTTCACTTAGAAATGGTTAACATATTCTCATTCCGTTCATATAATTCCGTTGATTGCATTCTATTCTCAAATGAGACAATTTTAAAATATTTAGCTATAGTTAGACTAAAATGAGTTTCCAATTAATTTAATCTTGAATTATCTTTTTTTAGACAGTCTCTGCTTCTCCTAATTCATTGGGCGGTAATCTTCTGGAAGAGATTATGTATTCAAGTGATACTCAACACAGTAAACGTGAGTTATTATCAATTTTTGAAAGTATTTTATTCTCAATTATATCATTTATTAATCACATTTTTAGCGCCAAATGAGTTTACAATGCATTTGACTGTAGCCCAAAACAAAGTCCAAAACTTAACGCAGGTATTGTTTAATTGCATTTTAGCCAATTATAAAATAGAATTTTAAACATATGTTTGGCATATGTCTTAACATATATTCAATTCATCAAATGATAGCTTTAAACAAACAATAGAGCTTTTTATAAATGTTAAAAGTTATTGGGTTTTGAATCAATTCTATCAATAGAAAGCTTTTTGAAAATTGAGTTATGTATTTATTTGAGTAAAAACTTATTTAAAGTGTTGTAAATTGTTGATAGACATGTTTTTTAATTGCTTAACATTGATTTGTTTATAATTTGAAACTTTATTGAATTATTTATAGCTCTTAGAAGAGAGTGAGAGCAATAATATGCTTATAAGTGAGCAAAACCGAGTATTAAAGGATGAGATCCGTCGCCTTCAACGAAGTGTTGAACGGATAGAAATGGCTGAAAATTTAGAGTATCTCAAGAATATCATTGTTAAGGTATATCACTATTGAAGTTTGCTATTTGTTTGAGTTATTCATAATATAATTGAATTGATTACCAGTTCATTACATTGAGCGGAGACGACGAAAGGCAACAACTTATACCAGTTTTAGCCACTATTCTTAAATTAAGTCCTGAGGAACAAAACTTGTTTCAAAACTTTACTTCTTGTGACCAAAATCCTAGTAATAATAAGTGGAGGGATTATCTGTACCAATGGTCGGGAACTAATAAATGATCATTTTATCTGTGATTTTATTTTATATTTTCAAATGTAGTTAAAATTTAATAAATTATAAGATGTTAATTATTTTTATTATTTCCTAATAAATTATTCACACTATATATTAATGATAATAAATCAAATAATTGTTTGATGTCATCCATTCAATAAAGGATTTGAAATCTTTTATCGTTGAAATAATTCAAATTATTTATGACAATACAATATTTGTCATTTGTATTACTGTAATCAGGAATTATATATATTTTATTCAGAGCTTTATTTTTTAAAAATAAATATTTTAAATGAAATTCATTTTTCATATGAATAAAGTATTTTAAAAGGTCTTCCTTTATGCGAACTTTGAGAGTTAGAAATTGATTTCTTTGAAAGGAAATAAAAATATACGTTAGATTTATCGGATTAAAAGTAGTAAATTTCACTAATATGTGCACTAATATGTTCACTAACATGTTGAAGATTTATTTTTTGTGGACTTTAGTGATAACATTAAGCTATGCTTTAAATCTAACCATAAATAAAGATTACGAAAATGAATTTGATTACGAAGAGATTAGCAATGATGCAGATGAGATACCTGTCACTCAAAATGTGATTAATACAGATAAGAAACAAGTGATTTATTATTAATTCTACTTTTCTTGCATTCTCTTTATAAAAGAGATTTTGTTATAAAATATTTTTATATTATTTAAGGTAAATATTGATAGCAATGAAACTCTTGATGAAGTCGTCACCGAAAATATGGAAATTTCTGAAACAAATGGTGAGAATGATGTAGAAAAAGAAGTGGTCACTCAAATTATTCCATCCAAACGTACTACTCGTATTCCAATGTCTTTAAGAACTCCAACGTCTTTAAGAACTCCAAACTCTGATTTAAATCCAATGATTGGTAGAAAACATAAGAAATCCATTAAAACAATTAAACCGATTCTTTGGAATAAAATTTGGGCCAACACTAGATATAAACAAAGACCTAAATTCAATTATTCACGCAATTGGTATTATTGGCCCAAATATTTTCCACCTAATAATTATTTGATATCTTATTACTACTATTATCCGCTCCATAGAAATCAATATTTGCTTTATATCCCGATTCATGGCTTTCATGTTCCACAATATAGTAATCATTATATAATTAATTATAATCAACACATAACTCCCTTTGAAAATAGAAGACTTTTTAGTCATTACCGTAAAGGCACTCCTTTTTCCTATAACTTTAACATAAATCACAACATTATAGGACATCAATATAGCAATCATTATTCCAAAAACTTAAATAAGTGGTGATTTTTAAAATTTCATAACCATTTCCGGATAAAACCATATTTGTTAAGATTAAACTTTATTAGTGAGAAATATAAATTATTGATAATAATTACATTCAATTATCAATTCTACTCAATTTTACAATCGTTTTACTAACTGAACATTTGATAGAATTGAAGTTTGCAAAACTACAAACAAACTTTTTTTTTATAAGTCAACTAAATTCTAATTAATGATTAAAATAAAATTAAATGCATTGTTTTATATTCTAATCGATTGAGTTTTGATTATTGTTTTTTCTTTCATCTTAATTGTAATCAATATTGTAATCAATCAAAGTTTTAATATTCAGTCCGAAGAGGTTTCTGTAGAAAAAATTATTTACAGAAAATAATTAATATAAAGAATATTTCATTTATAAATTAACTTTAACCGAATATAAAGTTGAAAATATTAATATATAGAATGTCTAAATGCAAACTACATTTCATTTTCCTCTAATTTAAGATATTTAAAAATTTATAAATAATTCTAAAAATTTTGCAAATGGCATAAAACTAAAAGCTTTAATGTTGGCATAACTTCAGTTGAGTTAATAAGGATAGCAAATGCTTTTTACCCTATAAACATGCTGTCAAATATTGAAGTTTGTTAGTTATGTAACACGTATTTTCAGTTTATGACTTGGACTTATAGATTAAAACTTGAAAATGTAATTTTAATGTTGAAGTTGTGGACTCTTTAGTTATCTTAAGATTAAAATTGATTCACTATAACAGCGTTATTAATGCTAACAATTGAAGTTTCATTTAAATGATTAAAAGATGATTAAATAAATAATGGAAACACACATCCAGTGAACAAAGAATAGATGCATCAATTTATTGAACGACTTGTAGTTAGTTTGAAGTTTAATTTGAAAATTTCTCACAATTTATTTGTAGATCAAATACTAAAAAATGATGAATTTGTAGAAAAAAGTTAAAAGTGATGCGCTATCAATATTTTGAAATATTTATTTATTTATAACAAATGTCAAAAGAATAAATTTAAGCTAATATTGCAAATAACAATTTTCAAGTATTAAATAGTTTTGGCAAAAGCTTTGTTCGGAAAATATCGGATTCATATATTATTTATCAATAAAGTTACTAATATTTTGTTTAAATAACTAAAAGGCATTTATACTAGTAGTGGACTAGTTTTAAAAGATTAATCCTTTTGCGATAATATATCAATGGCTTTTCTCAATACTTCTGCTGGAGATGTGATTTCGTCTAATAGATTAAAAGTGTTTGCTTTCGATTTTTCGTTATTATCTTTATTCTCATTATTGCTCAATGAGTTTGAATAAGAATTAAAAAATGAATCAAAATCTGATTTATTTGATCGCGGAGTTGAGAATGTACTTCTTGTAGTCGAAGATGATCTTCTGCGTCTTAGTAGAGAAAAGTCCTCGTCAGGCAGTTCTCTGTTTCTCAAATCTTCTTGAAATATAGAGCTTCTGTCGTTTACCATCAAGTCGTCCATCAGTTGTGAAGCTCTCGATTCCATGCGATGAAACCAATCACTAGAAGATGGCGGAGGTTTTGATGCAACGAAATCCTGATTATCTAATGATAAACTGTTTCGAAAACTTCTTGAACTAAGGTTTGAAGATCTACGCGATGAAAATGATGATAGTTTAGATCCAAAGGCTAAGTCAAGATCGTCACTATCTATAAATGAACGTCTTCTTTGTCGAGCAGTGATTGTCGGGCGATCGTCATTAAAGCGCGAATAAAAACTTTTCCGATGTATTCTCTCCTGAACTGTTTCTTTTAAATTTATATTATTATTATTATTATTATTAATAGCTTTATTTGCTTTTAAAGGATGGTTACTTTCGGGTAAATGAACGGAAGTACTACTACGCTCTGAGTGGGTCATTCTTGAAGTTGGTTCACAGCTCTGTTGGTTCACAGTATGTTTTAAAGACATGTTTACAAATTCAGTGTTAGATTGTAGGAGAGAGTCTGCAAACTCTACTTGAGTTGCATTTGTCATAGATTCAGAAGCTTTATATTCATTATCTGCATATATATGAGTAGCGACTGCAGTAGTTGCCATTGGGTTAGTCGTATCCATGCATTCACATGCGTTCGCATTCTCTTTGAGAACACTCGCGGAAGAGTTTAAAACACTTTTACCTCTTTTATAATTTGTATCATTTTCTGTCAGATTTGTTTCCAAATCACTAAAAAGAGAAGAACCAGAAAGACGTTGTGTAACAATATTTCTATATCCATGTGTTCGAAGTTGATCGAGAAGTGAAGAACTTTCGGGAACAACAATACTGCTCTGATAGTCATCAGAACATTCTGAAGGCTCTGAGGTTACGCTCGTTTGACAATTAGAAATACTTATACTGTTTAAATCGCTTAAATTTGTTGTTGAATTTATTCCCGTTTTATTATTATCAGTATTTGTTGGGTTGAGAGTGAATCTCATTTCCACTACAGAATCGTTTGGAACAGTTGAAGCTACCGATGTATATAAAGGGCTTATTTTTTGAGATCCCGATTGTCGTAAATCAGAATTATTACGATAAATACCAGAATTCACTGTAGAATTAGAATATTCACTATTTTGCTTATCATTTGGTCGACCACTTATAGTACGTAAATATCTACGAACTCCTCGCGGACCGACTGTGGCGTACATAGAAAGCGGACCCTTTTTGTCGAAATCTTCATTTTCGTCATTATTATCTGATTGAAGCCATTGCTCCACTCTTTTACGCGAAGAATCAAAGCTATTGTGTTTATGAGAGTTTGGATCTTTGTCGGAGAGAATGGAATCGTGATCTCGAAACCACAATTTCGAATTTTCTCCAAGGCCTTTAGGAGTGGATTCAAACTTATTTGAAGAACTTTTTGAGGCTCTGCCATAAGCATCATCTGATTCATAATTATCTCTAACGTGAGATCCAGTTCTGACAGTAGGCTGACCTCCAAATACCACTTTGAAAGATGTCGGATGAATACGTGATGAAAAATTAGATCGATCTCTACTCAGCGATCTATTGAATTCATGAAACGGATGGTTTGAATCCTCAAATACTCCAAAGTCTTTATCGAATTCGTTACTAAAATGTTTTGAAAACAAAGATCTGTCAAATATTGATCCGTGAGGTCGAGAAATAGGCCAAACAGTCTTCGAGATAGAACTATCAAAGTCGTCGGTATCACTTTCGTGATCAGTTAAGGCTGAATTATTTATTCTTGAATTATATCCACTCGTAAACCAATCACTGTTATTGCGTTCACAACTCTCTGCTCTCGATCTTCGGCGAGTCTTTTTATCCTTTCGATGGCCAATAACGCTATGAAGCAATGATTTCATGTTTGGAAATATGGAATCTCCACACCAGTGATCGTCAAAAATATCATCGAATATATCAGTCGATCCCGAAGAGCTTTGACTATCAGATCTTTGCAAATGAACTTTACTATCAGAGCTTGCATTACTTTCATTTGGCTGACTTTGAATTCCATCTTCAATTGTAGGAAAATGTGTGACTTTACTCTTCTTTTCTACTCTAGTATAGGATCCATCTGCTCCTTCTGAAGAGTATATTTTTCCAGTTTCGGTAATAGTGGCCCCGTCTTTAGTGAAAGTCACTTTCTTATAACTACGCGCTATTGGAGTGGCTTTAGTTTGCTGTGGAAGAGGAGAGTCGAGCTTCTCTCCATTATCTTCTTGAATCAGATTCTGAACAGTCCCTGGAATAGCTATTTTCTCAAAAGGAGACTTTAATTTTGGCTCAGATTGTTTGGAAACACTTTCATTCTCATTTTCTCTTTGGCTCAAATTTGGATTCACTTTGATTTCAATCGGCATTTCAATGGTAGGTCTTTCGATGTCATCCTTCACAAAAGGACGCGGTTTTCTGAATAATGAGGGCTCTTGTGTTATAGATAGGTCTGAGTTTTCAATTGACACCAAAGGTGTAGTGATCGGTGAAGCACTTCCAGAATCATTTGAATTTTGGCGCTTTTCCATAAGCTTCGCTTTTGCTATAGTTTTCTTTAAAATATCTTTTGCCATATTTTTGTCGACAACAGTGGTTGTCGGTGTTGTCACTGATATGTTTTGATTGTTTTCAGTTTCTGGTAAAACTTGTGGTGAAGAAGTTTGTGGTGAAGAAGTTTTCATTTGATTCTCACTTTGATTGACTAATGTTTCTGCCTTTTCTTCAATATTTTGGATTTGATTATTCAAAGCCCTATTCATTTCTTGCACTCTTTTGGGTGATTCTAACATTTCAGCACAGCTGAGACTCCTTGTACTCAACTTAGGAGCCTTTGGTCTCACTTTCAGTTCATTCGATTCCTTTAATTCCGTATTGGGTTTTGATTCTCTTCTCTTATTGAACGAAGAGGTCGTCTGAAGCAAACTGTTTGCCGGAACAGAACAACGCCTCTCGAATGCTCTCTTAGCGTCAGATACTTTGAAACCGACCGGAATAAATGGCACTTTTTTATCAGCTTTAGTATCGATTCCTTTCTTCGATTGATTTAACTGAGAGATTATCTTATTTTCTGACGACTTTATGGTTGGACTTTCTATTGTTTCTGGAGTTTTATCCCATAAGTTTGGAATTGATAGTTTTCCAGGTCTTTTAAAACTACCCGTTCTAACCATTTTAGTCTTTTTCTTTTCCTCATTACGAACTTCTTTGGATTCCTCTTTGTTTTCAGTGGTTTTCTGAGCGGAACTCATTTCCTCATTTTGTTTCTCATTTGTAGACTCTTTCTGTTCATTAACTATCATTTGATTATCAGAAATGCGTTCACTCAATGGGTTCACTTCACATTCATTATTTATAGACTCAACTGTTTCTTTCACTTTTACTTCATTTTCATCTGATGGTAAATCTGAATGCAATTCATTTGATTCATTCACAACATGAGTCATTTCAGAACATTTTTCAGTTGATTGTGTGGTCGGTTTGGCCACGACTTCGGTTTGAGTCGAAACTTTTGAACAATTATTCAAACTATCGCTTTGAGTATTTATAGTTTCCATTTGTTCCGCATTTTGATCCGACGGTTCAATCAAATCGCTTTCAACGTTGTTTTGAGTTATAGAAGATTCTTCTGTTTTTTCATTTGAAAGATTCTCATCTTTTTGTGAATCTATTTTTGTAGAATTCATTTCATTTCTATTTTTGTCACTTTCTATACTATCAATGGGTTTGTCTTTTACTGCTTTTGAAGTCGAGCTTTGATTTTGTGATTTTTTAGTTTTCTTTTTGTGAGGCGTTTGAGTTTGAGGTGGAATTTGAGACAAACTCTGATCAAAAGAAGTGCTCGCCTGACGCTTCTTCACATTGTTGTCTAACATCGAAGAAGAAGATTTATCATCTGCTGATTCTTCTAAATTATCAACAATTTCCTGAGTTTTGTGAATAGAATCTTTGTTTATATTTTCTGTATTAGTGAAAGGATTTTTGCCAATTTGTTCGGCTGTCGGAGAAACCGGAGCCAAAGCTAATAATATATCTAATCTCACTGGAGTTAAATTAGCCATATCTTCAGCCACTTGTAATAATGAATGCTCATAACCGCGATTCACCCACCAATCAGTGCAAATGTCTATAATAGTGGCTCTTTTGGTAGGGTTGGGTGTAAGCAGTCTTTTAATAAGTGCTGAGGCGTCTATAAATGCAATTATTAGTAATAGTCTATTATTACTCTCATTCTGAAAAAACGAGTTTCAAATAAAACGAACCCGATTTCTGTTTTGGTTCAAAATAATTCGATTCCGATATTTGTTTTACGAGACGTTTGAAATTACTTCCATCGAAAGGCATTGCGCCGTAAACTAAAGTATACAATAGAACTCCCAATGACCAGCAGTCAACCTATCATTCAGCAAATCTCTTATGAGTTTAATTTTTCATATGGTTTACAACTCAACCTCTGGTCCATAATAAGGACTTCCTTTGACTATTTCTGGAGATGCGTATAAAGGACTTCCACAAAATGTTTGCAGAAAATGCCGTTCATCGAAAACATTAGAGAGACCAAAATCTGCAATCTTTAAAAATATAACGTCAAGCGATTCATTTATTTGACTCAATGCATTAACTCAAATAAAGTTTGCAAGATAATTAGTTACCTTTGCATTTCCTTTTTCATCGAGCAAAATGTTTTCCAATTTCAAATCTCTGTGGCATATCTTGTTCTGTATATATATATATATAGCAAAATTAAGATTCAAACTTCAAACTATAGATGCTTTGTTTCACATTAATTCTATACAAAATGTGCAAATCTTAGTTTAAACTTCAATTAGAATTGTTTTAAAGATTCACGTGTTTTAAAGTGTTCAATGAAATCAATTAGACTTTTGGTAAACTATTTTTCGGTTAAACATTTATATGTAATTGAAATTTTAAATTTGAAATTAAGCAGGAAGTTTACAAATAGCGCTATAAAGTTTATATTTTCAAGAATTTGTATACAATCATTATATTACAGATATTCTGTTAATAGTGAAGAAAAGATTGTTCATTAAAAGAGGATTTAGCAAACTATTTCACAGATTTTCTACCACCACTGCTCTAGAATGAGATTTTATAAATAACTTATAATAAGTTATTTCTTAACTTAAATACCAGACAAATGGGCAAAAGAGAAAAAATATACTCCTTTTAAGTTGAATGGAAAATAAAAATGCCCATAACATTAAAAGGTTCACATTAAAAAATTTGCTTAATGTACATTTAAATTTCAAACGTGTTTATCTGTGATCGACTTAGAAAAATTAATTTATCTCAAATGTATCTCAAGGAAGGAGTGCTCTCCACTCCTATTGCTCTCCCTTGAAAATAGTTCCTTGAGATACAAAACTATATTAACTCAAATTAATAATAATCAATTTAAACTATTTTAACAATTTTAA
>JAUJYU010000478.1:0-13147 GCA_033995675.1 Nothrus silvestris
GCTTGAGAAGATTTTTGAGCCTTTTTAAGAGCTTGAGAAGATTTTTGAGCCTTTTTAAGAGCTTGAGAAGATTTTTGCGCCTTTTAAAGCTTTTTAAAAATACTCCTACTTTTGACCATACAAAAACTTACTACCCGACTGCATACGCCACTCGCGTATGCTTTTCAATGGTTAGGTTAGGTTAAACTCAAGCGAAGCCTGATATTTTTGACCTGACCCTAATGAGAGGTGAGCCTCCATTTTTTGAAATTTTTTTCTACAGATATTGTATATGAATGCAAATAAATAGGAGTTTAAAATAAAATTAATAAAAGACTAAATTTGAAGAAAACAATTCATTTATAAATATATGTCAATAAAAGAGAATCAAATAAATCCTCAAAATTGAAGCAAAACTTGAAAAATGGTGTTTAAGCCCAACTCTACTATACTATACTAATGAGATTTTAGAAAATTATTAATGTCTTAATTATGTTAAAAAAGGAAAGAATACCGGCTTTTAAAATAGCGTTAATCTCTTTAACTGAGCGGTCTTTATAAGTGCGAACATGGAAGTGGAGCGACTTGAAGCAGCCTTTGAGAGCCTTAGCGTCCAAATCCGTCCCTGTGCGCTCATTAAGTCCAGTGTGATTATCGAAACTTTTATTATTAAATATCAAACATTTGCCACGATTTTCATGTTTCATATTATAAGTCAAACCCTCGACATGAGTTGTCAACTGACTCAACGATGCGCTCGAGACCAACGCTCTGTCGCACCGGAATCTGTCACACAATGACAATAATGACAAGACATCAGCGAATATTCATAATTATTAATATAAATAATGGTTTATTTCAATTGTTTACACATTGAAAATACATGTGGTTATGGCAATGACTTGGGCTACGATTGTGTTCCGGCTTTTGGTCAATACTCGCTCTTCAGATGTGGTCTGCGATGAGGTGTCTGTCAAACCATTGTTGCCATTGTCATGTTTCATATTATAAGTCAAACTCTCGACATGAGTTGTCAACTGATCCAACGGTGCGCTCGGGACTGACGCTCGAGGCCGGTATCTGTTACACAATGACAACAATGACAACACATCAGCGAATATTCATAATCATAATTATTAATATATATTAATATAAATAGTGGTTTATTTCAATTGTTTACACATCGGAAATCCTTCTGGCGTCGATTGTATCCCCGCTTTGGATCAATAATATTCGCTCTTCAGATGTGGTCTGCGATGAGGTGTCTGTCAAACCATTGTTGCCATTGTTGTCATCTTAAATATTATATAAATGAGTAATCGATTGATATTTAAATATTTAATTAAGATATAAATATGAATACCTGTATTGATAAGTGACTTACTATTAATACTAATACTATACATGTTTTGTTGTTTTCAATGAATATAAACAAAAGTTTGAGTAATTGTTTTGCGAATAAGATTTCAATTATTTAATACTAAAAAATGTTTATTTCAATAATTTTTTAAAAACTAAATGAGAAAAATATTATCAATTTATACTTCGGTTGACTATTGCATGTGTAATCTCAGAGACTTGGCTTAGTGGTTAGCATAGCACCACTTAAGCCAAGCCAATGGGCGTGGGTTCAAACCCGAGCCAAGCAGAGAAGTTTGGCTTCGGTGGTGGCCCGTCAGTGTCCACATAAAACTGTGACTGTCATGACTGTCACCGCTGTAAAAAACATAACTGTTCATATTCATGAAAAACTAACGCTAGAGGTCTTCACAAATAATCAAACTTAAAGACCTCTAGCGTTAATTTTTCTGTGCATATGCTTTTTGGATCAGTAATAGCGGTCAATAAATAAACTATATATATGACTATTGCATGTGTTTTTATACAGTATTTCAAGTGTCAATAAATGAGTTAAGGCATCCATTAATAACGTTACGTTGAAATCGCACTTTGCCGGACACCCCCACCCCCATGTTACAGTGTATTTTAATTTATTTTGTATGGCTAGTTACGCTAACCTCTAGACCCCCGTTAGTAGCTTTACGTTATTAATAGATGAAGCCTAACATAACATTTTTTAATACCAAAAGTAAGTTTATAAGTTTATCATAATGCAGTTAAGAAGGGTGGGTCACGGGGTTTGTTACTAAAGTGTTACATTTGGGGGATTGGGCAGAGTGTTTATGTTACGCAACGCACTCAAGTCCACTAAACACGTGTTTAAATCGATGGATTATCAATAAATAAACATTTAAGTTACATAACGCACTCATAGGCGGTGGAGTAGAAAGCAAACGTTACTATAACGTTACGTGAGTGAGGTAGGGATCCCGACAAAGTTATTTTAGTGTTACGTATTATATGTATGTGCGTGTCATGCATTTTATAAGGCATGTACACAAAGTACTCAACGCAAAAATTGAACTTATATTACGAGCACTCGCCATATGTAACTCTATAACAACTATCTTTTACGGCTCGTTACATACCCATTGAAACCCTACCCCTAAACTATTTTTACATCATTTTTAATATCAATATCAATACTGTATTTATATTGATAATAAGGCACCGCTTTATTATCAAACCATTTATTATTACTGTATAACAAAACAATACAACTATTTATTAATATTGATTCAAATGAAAATGTAATTTAATTTAATTGACAACTTATTTAATAAATGTGAATAATTCTTAAATTTATTAAACTTTTGGTAAGATTTATAATAAAGCCTTTGTTTTATATTTTATAGAAATAAATGATTTAAAAATTGAAAGCAAGCGTTTTTAATGCGTTTTTATCGCAATTTTCAATACAAATGAATAGTATTCTTAACTAATATGATATGATATGATATTTAAATTGAAAATTAGATTAATATTTATATTATAAGTGAATTTATATTAAACTTGTTTTCAGATAACTATCAATTTGTGAAGACATAAGTTGGAGAGATGTCAGTTCCGCCATATTTGCTGCAACAGCAGTATATGATGGGACTCATGAGTGGCCAAATGCAACCACCACTACAGCCACCAATGCAACCATCAATGCAGCCATTAATAACTGGTTCGGGACCACAAATGGGTGCAAATATAGTGAACGCGCACATGCATGTGATGCCATCGCCAGCACATGGAGTGCAAGCACAACCTCAACCGCCACAACAGCCGTCACAACCGTTGCAACCAATAAATGACAACTTTCTAACTGAAGAGCAGTTGAAAGAGAAGTCAAAGAAGTGGCAGTCCTTGCAGTCGAAGCGTTACGCAGAGAAGCGTAAGTTCGGGTTTGTGGACGCGCAGAAGGAGGAGATGCCTGCGGAACACCTGAGGAAGATCATCAGAGACCACGGGGACATGACTTCCAAGAAGTACAGGCACGACAAGCGCGTCTATTTGGGAGCCCTTAAGTATATGCCTCACGCAGTGCTCAAACTGATGGAGAACATGCCGATGCCGTGGGAACAGATCAGAGACGTGTCCGTCTTGTACCACATCACAGGCGCCATCACTTTCGTCAATGAGATCCCATGGGTTGTCGAACCCATATTTATTGCGCAATGGGGTTCGATGTGGATAATGATGAGGAGAGAGAAGCGCGACCGCAGACATTTCAAGCGAATGCGGTTCCCGCCCTTCGACGATGAAGAGCCGCCTCTCGATTATGCAGACAATGTGCTCGATGTGGAACCGCTTGAAGCCATTCAAATGGAATTGGATAATGAGGAAGACAGTCATGTTGTCAAATGGTTTTATGATCACAAACCTCTTATAGACACGAAATACGTGAACGGAACCTCTTATCGAAGATGGTATCTCACGTTACCTCAATTGGCAACACTCTATCGCTTAGCAAATCAGTTGTTGACTGATTTGGTGGACGACAACTATTTCTATCTCTTCGACTTGAAGTCATTCTTCACAGCGAAAGCACTAAATATGGCAATTCCTGGCGGACCAAAGTTTGAGCCATTAATCAAAGATATAAATCCTGCCGACGAAGACTGGAATGAATTTAATGACATCAACAAAATTATTATCCGCCAACCCATTCGAACAGAATATCGCATAGCTTTCCCTTATTTGTACAATAATTTGCCACATTATGTGCACCTTTCGTGGTATGTATTGCTTGTATTTGTTGTACTTATTCTATAATGAGTGCAACTGAAGTGTGCGCCGAGCGTTTGATTTTCCCCGAGCGCGAGCGCGCACATCACTGATCACTTTAATATTCCACTTCAAACAGTCATAACATCAATTAAATTGTATTAATTGAATAATAGCGAAGTGGTATAACATATTAACAATTGAAATGTTATATTGTGTGCTGCGTATTGACTGTTAGCATTAGCAACAGCTAAAGAGTCGCTGAGGTCACTAACATATTAAAATTAATTATCTTTGACAGGTATCACACGCCGAATGTTGTTTTCATTAAGACTGAAGACCCCGATTTGCCGGCTTTCTATTTCGACCCATTGGTCAATCCGATCGCACACAGCCGTACGTCAACTAAAACAGTGGAGCCCTTGCCTAATGATGACGACGATGAGGAGCCCTTTATATTACCCGAATATGTGGAACCCTTTATGAATAATTGTCCTCTTTATAGTGATAACACAGCCAATGGAATCGCATTGCTTTGGGCTCCGCGTCCTTACAATCTTAGGTCCGACAGAACTCGCAGAGCAATTGACGTTCCATTAGTGAAATGTTGGTACAAAGAGCATTGTCCGCCACAAATGCCCGTCAAAGTGAGAGTTTCTTATCAGAAGCTCCTCAAGTATTTTGTATTGAATGCCCTAAAACACAGACCACCGAAGCCTCAGAAGAAGCGATACTTATTTCGTTCATTTAAAGCTACAAAGTTTTTCCAGTCAACAACACTTGATTGGGTTGAAGCGGGTCTGCAAGTGTGTCGTCAGGGCTATAATATGCTTAACTTACTTATTCATCGCAAGAATTTGAATTATCTTCACTTGGATTACAACTTCAATCTCAAACCTGTCAAAACTCTCACCACTAAAGAAAGAAAGAAATCTCGTTTCGGAAATGCTTTCCATTTGTGTCGTGAAATCCTTCGCTTAACCAAATTAGTGGTTGACAGTCATGTTCAGTATCGACTCAACAATGTGGACGCCTTTCAATTGGCTGATGGTCTGCAGTACGTCTTCGCACATGTCGGACAACTGACAGGGATGTATCGCTATAAGTATAAGCTTATGCGTCAAATTCGAATGTGCAAAGACTTGAAACATTTAATCTATTATCGATTCAATACCGGACCCGTTGGTAAAGGGCCCGGATGTGGCTTTTGGGCACCCGGTTGGAGGGTTTGGCTATTTTTCATGCGAGGCATTACACCATTGCTTGAGAGATGGTTAGGAAATCTTCTGTCGCGTCAGTTTGAAGGCCGACATTCTAAAGGAGTCGCCAAAACTGTGACCAAACAAAGAGTCGAAAGTCATTTCGATTTGGAATTGAGAGCGTCTGTAATGCACGACATCATAGATATGATGCCCGAAGGGATTAAACAAAATAAGGCGCGAACTATTCTGCAGCACTTGAGTGAGGCCTGGCGTTGTTGGAAGGCTAACATTCCGTGGAAAGTTCCGGGACTTCCCATTCCTATTGAAAATATGATATTGCGATTTGTGAAGATGAAGGCCGACTGGTGGACAAATACGGCTCATTATAATAGAGAACGCATCAGAAGAGGAGCCACTGTTGACAAAACTGTTTGTAAGAAAAATTTAGGACGACTTACGCGCTTATATTTGAAAGCAGAACAAGAAAGACAACACAATTATTTGAAAGATGGACCTTATATTAGTGCTGAAGAGGCGGTTGCCATTTACACAACAACTGTGCATTGGCTGGAAAGCCGACGCTTCTCTCCAATTCCTTTCCCTCCGCTGTCTTATAAACACGACACTAAACTTTTAATATTAGCCTTAGAGAGACTCAAAGAGGCCTATAGTGTGAAGAGTAGATTAAATCAGTCGCAACGCGAAGAACTCGGTCTTATAGAACAGGCCTATGACAATCCTCACGAAGCCTTATCTCGTATTAAACGTCATTTATTAACACAAAGAGCTTTTCGTGAAGTGAGCATTGAGTTTATGGACTTGTATTCACATCTCATTCCAGTATATGATGTCGAACCTCTTGAAAAGATAACCGATGCGTATTTAGACCAATATCTTTGGTATGAAGCGGACAAACGCCATCTTTTTCCTCCGTGGCTCAAACCGGCCGATTCAGAACCGCCTCCTTTATTGGTTTATAAGTGGTGTCAAGGAATCAATAATTTACAAGACGTTTGGGACACAACTGAGCGAGAATGCAATGTTATGCTTGAGTCGCGCTATGAAAAGCTATACGAAAAAATTGATTTAACATTACTTAATCGGTTGTTGCGTTTGATTGTTGACCATAATATCGCTGATTATATGACCGCTAAGAATAACATTGTTATCAATTACAAGGATATGAATCATACAAACTCTTATGGAATAATTAGAGGATTGCAATTCTCTTCATTTATTGTACAATATTATGGCTTAGTATTAGATTTATTAGTTTTGGGTTTACAGCGCTCGAGTGAAATGGTTGGACCGCCGCAAATGCCTAATGATTTTCTCACCTATCAAGACGTGGCGACGGAAGCTGCGCATCCCATAAGACTGTACTCTCGTTACATCGATAGAGTGCACATATTTTTTCGATTTACTGCAGAAGAAGCGCGTGATTTGATCCAAAGATATCTTACCGAACATCCAGACCCTAATAATGAAAATATTGTTGGCTATAATAACAAGAAATGTTGGCCTCGAGACGCGCGGATGAGACTCATGAAACACGACGTGAACTTAGGCCGCGCTGTCTTTTGGGACATCAAAAATCGATTACCGCGTTCTGTGACTACTGTCCAGTGGGAGAACAGCTTTGTTTGTGTTTACAGCAAAGATAATCCCAATTTGTTGTTCAATATGTGTGGCTTCGAATGTCGAATTTTGCCGAAATGTCGAATGACTCACGAGGAGTTCACACACAAAGACGGCGTTTGGAATCTCCAAAATGAAGTCACCAAAGAAAGGACAGCGCAATGCTTTCTAAGAGTAGACGACGAGTCGATGCAAAGATTCCACAATAGAGTTCGTCAAATTTTGATGGCATCCGGTTCTACCACTTTCACCAAAATAGTCAACAAATGGAACACCGCTTTGATTGGGTTAATGACTTACTATCGCGAGGCTGTTGTCAACACTCAAGAGTTGCTCGACTTATTAGTCAAATGTGAAAACAAAATACAAACTCGTATTAAGATAGGTCTCAATTCAAAGATGCCGAGTCGGTTCCCGCCCGTTGTCTTCTATACGCCGAAAGAGTTGGGAGGACTCGGAATGTTGTCAATGGGTCACGTTCTCATTCCACAGTCAGACTTGAGATGGTCTAAACAGACAGATGTTGGCATCACTCACTTCAGGTCAGGAATGTCTCACGACGAGGACCAAGTGATTCCCAATCTCTACAGATATATCCAGCCCTGGGAGACAGAGTTCATCGACTCTCAAAGGGTTTGGGCTGAATATGCGCTTAAACGTCAGGAGGCTTTGGCTCAAAATAGGAGATTGACTTTAGAAGATCTGGAAGACAGTTGGGATCGAGGAATTCCACGAATAAACACTCTTTTCCAGAAAGATCGACACACTTTGGCTTATGATAAGGGCTGGCGAGTGAGGACTGACTTCAAACAGTATCAGGTCTTGAAACAAAACCCCTTTTGGTGGACTCATCAAAGACATGACGGAAAGCTTTGGAATTTAAATAATTATAGAACAGATATGATTCAGGCTTTAGGTGGCGTCGAAGGCATTCTTGAACACACTTTATTCAAAGGCACATATTTCCCGACGTGGGAGGGCTTGTTTTGGGAGAAAGCGAGTGGTTTTGAAGAGTCCATGAAATACAAAAAGTTGACTAACGCTCAAAGATCGGGATTGAATCAAATTCCTAACCGAAGATTCACACTGTGGTGGTCGCCAACTATCAACAGAGCTAATGTTTACGTAGGATTTCAAGTGCAACTCGACTTGACAGGCATTTTCATGCACGGAAAGATACCAACTCTCAAGATATCTCTTATTCAAATATTTCGCGCCCATTTGTGGCAAAAAATTCACGAAAGCGTTGTTATGGACTTATGTCAAGTTTTCGATCAAGAACTCGATGCGCTTGAGATCGAAACCGTTCAGAAAGAAACTATTCATCCGAGAAAATCATATAAAATGAACAGTTCGTGTGCAGATATTTTGCTTTTTGCCGCTTATAAATGGAATGTTTCGCGACCTTCTCTTTTGGCCGACTCTAAAGACGTAATGGACGGAACCACTACTCAGAAGTATTGGATTGATGTACAGCTTCGTTGGGGTGATTACGACTCCCACGATATTGAAAGATACGCGAGGGCTAAGTTTCTGGACTACACGACGGATAACATGAGTATTTATCCCTCACCGACAGGTGTCTTAATAGCTATAGATTTGGCCTATAATTTACATTCTGCTTATGGCAATTGGTTTCCGGGCGCAAAACCTCTTATACAGCAGGCAATGGCCAAAATCATGAAAGCAAATCCTGCACTTTATGTATTGAGAGAAAGAATCCGAAAGGGTCTTCAACTCTACTCATCAGAACCAACTGAGCCATACCTGTCATCACAAAATTACGGCGAATTATTTTCAAATCAAATTATTTGGTTTGTTGACGACACAAACGTATATCGCGTAACTATTCATAAAACATTTGAAGGAAATCTAACAACGAAGCCCATCAATGGCGCTATATTTATATTTAATCCGAGAACTGGACAGTTATTTTTGAAAATCATTCACACAAGTGTTTGGGCGGGTCAGAAACGGTTGGGACAGTTGGCCAAATGGAAAACCGCTGAAGAAGTGGCCGCTTTGATCCGTTCTTTACCTGTTGAAGAACAACCTAAACAAATCATAGTAACGCGTAAAGGAATGCTCGACCCTTTAGAGGTAAGCCATTTGTTATATTAAAACAATTGTGAACGTTAAACGGTTGAGAAAAATGATATTTTTTTCTTATTTGTGCTCAAACTTTCTTTAAACATATCAAACATTATTGTAATAAAGTTGGATAAGTACAAAGTTTGAGCCATAATAGCATTCAGTCTCATAGTACTGTATTTACTAAAATACTTATTCAGTTATTTTTTTATTAATGTATTACAGTTTCCCAGATCTGATACAATTTACTTTTATCCTCAATATTAGGTTCATTTACTCGATTTCCCAAATATTGTAATTAAAGGAAGTGAACTTCAACTCCCATTTCAAGCTTGTCTTAAAGTTGAAAAGTTTGGAGATCTTATTTTGAAAGCAACTGAACCACAAATGGTTTTGTTTAATCTCTACGACGATTGGCTTAAAACAATTTCTTCTTACACTGCATTCTCTCGACTAATCCTCATTTTGAGAGCTCTTCACGTGAATAATGAAAGGACTAAAGTTGTGCTGAAACCCGACAAAACGACAATAACGGAACCGCACCACATATGGCCGAGTCTGACAGATGAAGAGTGGATCAAAGTTGAAGTGCAGTTAAAGGATTTAATTTTAGCCGATTATGGAAAGAAGAACAATGTGAACGTGGCGTCTCTGACTCAATCAGAAATCAGAGATATAATACTAGGGATGGAAATCTCTGCGCCATCGGCTCAGAGACAACAAATCGCAGAAATTGAAAAGCAAACTAAAGAACAGTCACAACTGACGGCCACCACTACCAGAACTGTTAACAAACACGGCGACGAAATCATAACTTCGACCACAAGTAATTATGAGACACAAACGTTCGCGAGTAAGACTGAGTGGAGGATTAGAGCCATTTCCGCAACTAATTTGCATTTGAGAACAAATCATATTTATGTTTCTTCAGATGATATCAAAGAGACCGGCTTTACATATATTTTGCCTAAAAATATTTTGAAAAAGTTTATTATTATCTCTGATTTGAGAACTCAAATCGCTGGTTATTTATATGGCATCAGTCCATCAGATAATCCTCAAGTAAAAGAGATTCGTTGTATAGTAATGCCTCCCCAATGGGGCACTCATCAAGTGGTGCATTTGCCAGCTTTGCTGCCAAATCACGAATATCTCACTGATTTGGAGCCTTTAGGATGGATTCACACACAACCCAATGAGTTGCCACAACTTTCACCTCAAGACATAACAACTCACGCAAAGATAATGGCTGACAACCCTTCGTGGGATGCGGACAAGAGTATTGTCATCACTTGTAGTTTCACTCCTGGCTCGTGCTCTTTGACTGCGTATAAGTTGACTCCAGGAGGCTATGAATGGGGCCGACAGAACACAGATCGCGGAAATAATCCTAAAGGATATTTACCATCACATTATGAAAGAGTTCAGATGTTATTATCTGATCGTTTTCTGGGCTTTTATATGGTTCCATCTCAAGGCTCGTGGAATTATAACTTTATGGGTAAGTCCTTATTTGCATATTTGTTTAATCTGCATCTTCTTGATATTCTAATTATCTGTAGTAACCATTTATTACTAACAAGTTGTCCTTCAGCTGAACCCCGTTTTCAACTCATACTTTAAATTGATAAATATTCTAAGAAATTTTTGTATGTCTTTAAATGTTTAAAGAACTAATATGTGATATAATGTCAACTTTAGAGATATCAAAGATTTAGATTAACTTTAAGTTATTCTCAATATTCTGGGGTTAAGTTAGGTTAGGATTAACATAAGAAATAATTCTTTATTCTATATCCAGAATTCTGAAAAATGATCAATTATTTAAAGCTTTATTACATGTAAACAATTTGAATGCTCTTTTAGTACAACAAAAAATAGAGAAAATAAAATAAGAAATTTGGTAGTAATTTGTTTACTGAGTTTATTGCACTTTGTTTTCGCACAATGCTATTTATTGTTAGTACAGTTGAAAATACATTTCTAGTTATCCTTAATCCATAAAATTACATAATAAGTAAAATTGAAATGCTTTGTACAAATAGTACAAATCTAGAACTCGTGAAATGAAAATATATTCAAGTCATTAATGTTTATTATTTCTTTCACACTTAAACTTAAGGTATTTTTACTCAAAAATCCAAAATAATAAGATAAATATAAAACTCAATAATTATAAACCTATTGGATCAATTTATAATTATTGTGTATTTACTAAAAATTCAATTTTTACAGCACCTATCAATTTAGGGAAAAATATTTATTTCAATTATTTCCAAAATCAATACGAAGTTATTATAAACAGTACTGACAATGAAAATATTCCTTTCCTCTCAACTCAATAATCATTTGATAAGACTAAACAAATTTGCGATAAATTTTAAGTCTTATAAAAATTACTATTGGGTTCAGAGGAAAGGAATATTTTCCTAAAACAATGCGAATGAAAATGTATGCAAATTCATATATAACATAATATAACATTATTAAAACTATATAAAAATAGTGAAATTAAATTCTGATTCAATTTACATTTGAATGAAATATTTGAGAGAATAAAATGTCAACACATAATATATGACACTTTCAGCTCAAATTGCTATATTTCACAGACAAAAGCATAAAATCTTGTTCAAGCTGTTCAAACATGAAAAAAATTATGGCTTAATTCATAGAATTGTTTTCCATAAAAACTATTTTATGTTCGCTTTAATTACTTATTTAATCAGTCAATGATTTTAAGTGACTTTTACTTTCTGACATATCGTTGTTATTATATTTTATTTACTGATAGATAGAAAATATCGAAATATCCGCTCAAATTATTAATATTTTGTGCCTTTAATTAATTTTTCTTATTATTAAACCTTAAATAATGTTAATTTGAATTTAATTGATAGCAAATAATTATGAGAACAAACAAATAAGGAAGTTTATACTAAATGCTGCTGACGATTGCATATTTTGTTTATGGAATTTTTTACATTAACTTTAGTTGAACTCGTTATCAAAAAATAAAAACAGATGAAGTCTATTATCAAATAACATCTCACAAGTCGGTAAAAGAGCCTTAAGTTCAAGTTATTCAATTAAATGATGGGAATATCAATTTTTCTACTCTGTCCTCTTATACACATTTTTTAAATTGACTAAAATAACAACTATGAAAATTTATTCTTATATCTGAATAAATTATTATTTTGATTCCTTGAAGCGAAAATTGATTGCTCTCCCACTGCAGTGAATACGATCTCAAAACTATAGCTCAAACTAAATAAAACAATAAATCATTATCTGATGTTTCCTATATTTTTCTTGTCATATCATTTCTTAAAGCGAATTAAATGTAAAGAATTTTGCAATTTATTTAGGAATTTACGAAAAACTCTTTGAATCTAACTTTAATGTTTTCTCTATTTTGAATTATAGGTGTCCGACACGACTCTTCCATGAAATACGAACTACAATTAGCCAACCCTAAAGAGTTCTATCACGAGAATCATAGAAACGCGCATTTCTCTAACTTCAGTAATTTGGATGAATCTGATTATACGGGAGCTGATCGTGAAGATCATTACGCTTGAGGTTAATCATTGTTTTCATGTCCAATTCCTATATTCTAATCATATAATAGATTCAGTTGTAATCATTTCATTGATTTCATTAATAAAACTGTTTGATTATTTTCATTAATTGTATTTAAAAATAATATTAAAAGCTAAATATTTTACAATTGAATTTGTATTCTTTTTGCTTTAAATATTTGGGAGAGTATGCCTTCTGGCATTTTAAGCACTATTTTAATAAATAATGATGAACGTAGGCTCGAAAACCATTTGAGCCTGAGCCATGCGAGCCTAGGTCAAAAATCGCGAGCCTGAGCCTAAGCATATATTTAAAATGATCACATGCAATATATAATAAGCTTCAGATGATAAGCAAATTCAAACCTTTAATAATTGCAATTTTTTTATATCAAAGAAAGTAAAATCAGAGATAAAATTCAAATCTAAATATATTAATTAAACTGAATTATTGTAAAATGAATTCAAACAATTTTATTTATATCTTATAATGTTTAAGTTATTTTTCAGTTTTAATTGAAAGCTATCTTAAAAATA